>QODF01000132.1:2241743-2306784 GCA_024372805.1 Oostethus manadensis | reverse complement strand
AAATTGAACGTGAAAGAAAGGAACTTGAAAGTCTTGAGTTAGAGAACAAACAAAGGCTTGCAAAGCAAGAAGCAGAGAATGCTGAAAAACAAAGAGTTTTGGAGCAAAAGAAAAGCGAGCTCGACCGTTTGGAGACTGTTAAGCACATGAACGCTGCAAAGGCACTTCTGAAAGTGTATGATCAAGAAGGAAACTCAGATGAAGAAATATCAGATCTTCTGCATGAAAGTCTGAAATCAAAGACCACAATAAAGCCAGCAAGTCAGCTTAAGCTCAAGATTGCATCTTCCAACCTTAACCCAAGTGCAAAACCATTCTCTATGCCACAAGACACCACAGGAAGGTAGTCTACAAGTGTCACACGAGAAGATGGTATAACGGCACTAGCTAGAGCTTTGGCAGAGTCCATAAACATAAGCCGTTTACCAGTTCCTGAGCCTGCAGTTTTTCAATGGCGATCCCATTACGTACAAGGATTGGAAAATGTCGTTTCAAATGCTGATAGAAAGGAAGAACATTCCAGTCAGTGAAAAGATCTACTACCTTCGCAAGTATGTAGGTGGTCCTGCAAGAAAGGCTATCGAAAGTTACTTTCTGTTGGGATCAGATACAGCATACCACGCAGCTTGGGACATTCTGGAAGAAAGATATGGAAGTTCATTTGTAATCGCTAAAGCCTTCAGAGATAAGCTTTCATTGTGGCCGAAGATTGGAGTGAAAGACAGTGCTGAGTTAAGAGAGTTCTCAGACTTTCTCAGAGGTTGTGAAGCAGCAATGTTCCAGATAAAGAGTCTCGAAGTCTTAAATGAGAATCCTCTGCAAACTTCCTGATTGGCTTACAGCAAGATGGAATAGGAAGGTCATTGAGATAGAAGAGCAATGTGGTTCATTCCCTACATTCAGCAACTTTGTTGACTTTGTCTCAAGAGAAGCTAAGATAGCGTGCAATCCAGTGACATCGTTACATGCACTCAAAGCAAACGATTCAGAGAAAGTGAAACCTCCAAAGACACAAAATGTTGGAGCAAAGACATTGGCCAGCAACGCAGAAGAGAAACCAGACATAAAGACATGTGTTTTCTGCAAGATGTCTAACCACAGCATTCAGACATGCAGAAAGTTCATGGAAAAGGCGATAACTGAAAGAGTGAAGTTTGTACAAGCAAGGAGACTGCGTTTTGGATGTCTTAGCTTTGGACACCACTCTAAGAAATGTGAAAAGAGAAGTATCTGTAACACATGCAAAGGAACACACCCAACTTGTTTACATGAAGAACGAGACAAAGATTTCAGAAGGAACAAGGATAGTGACAAAGAACACAAGGATACTAAAGAGATAAATGAATCAAAGGAAACCAAACGAACAGAAGAGCAAGTTAAAGAAACACAGAGCGAGGCAATCTCAAACCGTGTAATCCAAAGGCATAGCAGTGATCTCACATCCACAATTGTTCCAGTTTGGTTATCCACAGCAAGCAATCCAGAACAGGAAACACTGATTTACGCACTTCTGGACAGTCAAAGACAACATGTGTTCTGCAAGAAAAAGGCAGATGTTCTGGACAGAGAAAAGAGAGATGTACAGTTGAAGCTCTCCACATTGTCATCCAAAGATACAGTCATTCCAAGTCAAAGGTTATCAGGGCTACAAGTTAGAGGCTTTTACTCGTCAAAGAAAATTCCTCTTCCAGTCACGTACACAAGGGAGTTCATCCCTGCCAATCTAAGTCATATTCCCAGACCTAAGACAGCAAGAGCATGGCCTCACCTAGAGCACCTAGCTGAAGAAATCACCCCTCTGATTGACTGCGATGTTGGTTTGCTCATAGGTTACAACTGTTCACAAGTACTGGTACCCAGAGAAGTTGTGTCAGGGAAGGACAATGAACCTTTCGGCCAAAGAACCAACCTTGGCTGGACAATAGTCGGAGGTGTTGATTCTTGTGTCGACTATGGAGATGCTATTGGATGCAGCCACAGGATCATTATCAGAGAATTGACACCCAGCCCACCATCTGATCAGTTGTCTAAAGAAGTGCATTACATTTGTCGCACACAAGTCAAAGAACTAGTGAAACCATCAGATGTGATCAAAGTGCTCAAGTCTGATTTCAATGAAAGAAAAGTGGAAGATTCTCATTTCTCCCAAGAGGATTTGCGCTTCATTTCAATAATGGAGGAAGGAGTGAAAATGCAAGATGATGGACATTGCGAGCTACCTTTGCCTTTCGAGGAAGATAGGCCAAACTTACCGAACAACAAAAGCTGTGCAGAACACCGACTCAAGTGCCTGAAGAAAAGATTTGAACGAGATAAGAAATATAAAGAATATTACACTAAGTTCATTAATGAAACAATAGAGCGGAGAGATGCAGAAAAGGTACCACCTGAAGAACTGAACCAAAATCCGCACCATGGGGTGTACCATCCCCAAAAACCCGAAAAAATAAGAGTGGTGTTCGATTGTTCGGCAAAGTATGAAGGAGTCTCGTTGAACGACCACCTGTTGACAGGGCCAGAGTTGACAAATACACTGGTAGGAGTCTTGTGCAGATTTCGGAAAGGTCCAGTGGCAGTAACTTGCGACATAGAACGCGTGTTTCATCAGTTCAGAGTCAGAGTTGAAGACCAAGATTACTTTTGCTTCTTGTGGTGGGACAATGGAGATCTCCACTCTATTCCATCTGTCTAACGCATGCGAGTCCACCTGTTTAGAGCCGCTTCATCGCCTGCCTGCGCAAATTTCGGTCTGAAATATATTGCAGCACAAGGTTAAGGTCAATTCAGTGAAGCGACAATAAGGTTAATTGAAAGGAACTTTTACGTTGACGATGGCCTGATCAGTTTCCACTCAGAAGAAGAGGCAAGCTAAAGATCTCATTGCTTCCAACTGGTTTAGTGGACCAAGTTTTCTCTGGCAAGAAAAGCTTCCCAGTGGAGAGATTTGGGTGGGAGAACTTGATGCAGAGGACCCAGAAGTACGCAAAGCTGTAGTACTCCACACAATGACAAGAGCGGATTCTCTTGCAGATCGTTTTCTGAAATTCTCCAGTTGGTCAAGACTAGTCAAAGCTATTGCAAGGCTCATCAGATTTGTGAAGGAGTTTAAGAACATACAAAAAGGAACCAATGAAGTCACAAGTCTTGAAGAAAGACAAGAAGCTGAGTTTCCAATCATAGCAATTGTACAAAGATCAGTCTTCTCAAAGGAAATCAAGGAGCTTCAGTTGAGAAAAGAGCTGACTAAGGAGAAAACAAGTAAACTCTCCCGGCTCAATCCCTACCTGGATCACAAAGGCATCCTCAGAGTGGGAGGCAGGTTAGAGCAAGCTACATTACATCCGCATGTCAAGCACCCAGCTATTTTACCGAAGACCAGTCATATCACAAGGTTACTGATTGATCACTATCATCATCAAGTACAACATCAAAGACGTGGCATGACGATAAACGGCATTTGGATACTTGGATGTAGTCAAGCGGTGTCATCCTTTATCTACAACTGTGTTAAATGCAGGAAATACAGACGTGGAACAGAAGAGCAGAAAATGGCCAACCTACCGCGCGAGAGAATGGAGACAACTCCGCCCTTCATGTATTGTGGGATGGATTGTTTTGGTCCATTTTATGTTAAGGAAGGAAGAAAAGAGCTGAAACGCTATGGACTGCTGTTTACCTGCTTGTGTTCACTTGCAGTGCATATAGATTTACTCGATGATCTGTCAACTGACGCCTTTCTCAACTCATTCCGTGCTTTTATAGCCCTACGTGGTAACGTGCGTCAGCTTAGGTCAGACCAAGGTACCAACTTTGTTGGAGCAAGACAAGAATTCCTGAAAGCAGTCGAGGAAATGGATCAAGAAAGCGTAAAAAATCGAGGCTGTGAGTTTGTCATGAACCCTCCCTCTGCCAGTCATATGGGTGAAGCCTGGGAGAGGCAAATTCGTACAATCAGAACTGTTTTGACCTCCATTCTGGATCAGTCATCTTCGAACACTTGCCAGCTCATCATTAAGGACCTATCTTTATGAAGTGATGGCCATAGTAAACAGTAGACCCATCACCCCTCATCTACTCAATGATCCTACCGGACCTCAACCACTCACGCCTAACCTTCTTTTGACCATGAAGTCATCTGCGATACTACCACCACCAGGAGATTTTGTAAAGTAGGACCTGTACTTTCGCAAGAGGTGGTGTAGAGTGCAGTACCTGGCCAATGAGTTCTGGCACAGATGGAGAAAAGAATACTTGTTGAGCCTACAGCAAAGGCAAACATGGCAGAAGACAAGGAGAAATGCGAAAGTTAATGACATAGTACTCATACAAGATGATACAGCACCCAGAAATAATTGGAGACTTGCCAAAGTCACCGCAGTATATCCAAGTGAAGATGGATGTGTACGCAAAGTGCAGCTGCTAATCAGTGACTCTACATTAGATGACCATGGAAAGAGACTCAATAAACAAGTACACTTAGACAGACCGATCCACAAGACTGTTAGAAGCATAACGATCCCACATATTTGTTCATAAGTTCATGATGTAAATCACAAGTGATTTGGTGGGAGTGTAACTGCCATCAGAGGAAACTCCTATAATTAATTCATATTTTATGTTAATTTAAAAAGACAATAGATACATATTTCCTTAATATTTTCAGTAAAAAACATAAGTAAATTCATTGAATGATTTTAGTTTGTTAAGAACACAGATAACATATACACGTAAGAGGGGGGAACCAATTTTTTGTTCAGTTTACGTTGCTTGGGGGAATGCAAAGTGCGTGGCACCAGAGCTGTATGAAAGACACGAGATGAAGACCTGTGAAACCCGGGGTGAAACCAGAAAGAAGTTAATAAATATTCCCGTTGGATTAAGAGGCCAATGAGGTATGTTTTGTTTGTTTATTGTGTGAAATGTATTTACTTTTGTGCAGAATTTGAGTTGTATATATTTTATTTCTCTGTTCTGACGGCATGTCTGGGGCATTTGCGGGCATTAGAAGAAGTCCAATTGTCCTAATAAATGTCTGTTGAAACCAAAGAGCAACGTTGAGCCTGAGTAAATCCATGGGAGTAACAAGCGCCTTCTTTGTGAATGGCTGTGATCCAAATTGTGGTAACACAATGTGATTGTGTCAACTCATTGCTCTATCTATAAATGAACTTGATACACTGCAGACTAATCTTATAAAAATAAACAATTTTTTTTGTCCACACTATACTAAATGCCTTGATGGGAAAAAAAACAAGAATGTGGTACATGTTTTTGCAGCAGTGGCGATTGCCCTAAGACTGCAAACGTAGACTGCTATGTGTACATTTCATTGATTAAATCTGCGCTAGAATTCCTTTACACTTTGATCTTTTCAAAATCTGCTACTCATCACAGGTAACTGACAAGGCTTCCTTATTCATCCCTGCAGCGCCGTGGTCGGACTCTGTGTATGTACTGACTTTGATGGGGAAGCGTGAAACTGGACAGTCATTAATACAACTAGCCCATTCCAATTTCTTCCCCTGGGTCGTGGGATTAGCAGTCTCAGTAAATCCAGACTTTTTGTCCCCAGCCACCTCTTCCAGCTTCACCTGGAGGACCCAAGGCCTTCCCAGGCCAGCTGTGAGGCATAATCCCTTGATCTTTCTTTTGGCTGGACAAGCCCTGGACACTTCACCAGGGAGGCGTCCGGGAGGCATCTGGACTAGATACCCAAGCCACCTCAACTGGCTCCTCTCCATGTGAATGTGCAGCGGCTCTACTCTGAGCAACCCCCAGATGACCACGCTCCTCACCCTATCTCTTAGGGTGAGTCCAGCCACCCTAAGAAGGAAACTCATTTCCACCGCTGGTATCCGTAATTTTGTTCTTTCCGTCATGACTCAAAGCTCATGGCCGTAAGTGAGGCTGGGAACATAGCTCCACTGGTAAATTGAGAGCTTTGCCTTCAGCTCTCTCTTCATCCGGACGGTCCAGTACAACAACCGCATTACTGCAGACTCTGCGCCAATCTGTCTGTCAACCATATTCTCCAATCTTCCCTCACTCGTGAACAACACCTCAAGATACTTGAACTCCTCCACCTCCTCCTTAATCACTCCCAACCCGGAGGGTGCAATACACCTTTTTCCAACTAGACCATTTGGGAAAACTCCCACATATTCTCCAGTACCCTTACAAGGGTGTAGAGATGGTGCAGTGTTCCGCGACTGTGACGAAAACCACATTGCTCCTCCTGTAGCCAAGGTTCGACTAAAGATTCTACCCTTCTCACCAGCAACCTAGAATAGACTTTCCCAGGGAGGCTGACGAGTGCGATCCCCCTATCGTTGGAACACACCCTTTGGTCACCCTACTTAAAAAGAGGGACCACCAGCCTGGTTTGCCAGTCCGCAGGTACTGTTCTCATCTTCCATGCAATGTAAAAGAGATGTGTCAGCCAAGACAGTCCTTCAACATCCAGAGCCTTGAGGAACTCAAGGCAAAATTCATCCACCCTCAAAGCCTTGCCACTGGAGAGTGTTTTGACTAGTTCTTGAGCGAGGCTTGTGTTTACTGGGCAAAAATTAAGATTTTAATTCATCTGTGGGAATGTAAAAACCACAAAATAACTAAATCGTTGTTAACCGGGGACCACCTGTACCTTGGTCCAATGAAAGAGGACCTGCAGACTGCTTTAAATTAGGATTTAAAGACTTTGTCTAGACAAGCATGCGACCTAAGAATGCATCAAAATTGTCAAGGTCTGGAGAACAAAATGTAACTTTTTACATTCTGTGCACAAATTAAACCTGTCAGTAGGTGAACTAATCCCTCACCAAGCTTGATTGAAGCGCTTGCATGAACAGACAAACCTCTTGCCTCTGCCAGTTTGCTGCAATGTATGGAAAGTAATGAACATACTAATTTGGTTTATTATTAGCAGTAATATTGGTTCTCAGATGCCTCTTTGTTTGCAACCCCCTAAAATGTTGTATTGTTGAGGCTGATTAATTCAGTGTCACATCCAGACGTCGCAATGCCCTTTCAACAGTTTCCTTTAGAGAAAGCCAGAGATGGCACTGTCTGAAAGTAAAGTGTGGAGGTACAAGTGGCGAGAAAATTGGCTGCCACCGGAGACATGCATTTTCTGGTGTATTTCAAACCACCAGTAATAGATACAACAACATCATGTAGACATCTGAGAGACGGATCTGCAGACCGTCTTCTTTTGTTGTCCGCAGCACTGGCTTGTCATGCCAGGGAATATGATGTACCATTTCTGTCTTTTTGAAAAACATGTTTGTTGTTGTGTGCAACTGCAGAGCTCGCTGGCATCTGGGCATAATGCATCATCTATTTTAGTTGCATCAAAATGTCACTGAATAGACAGACACACAAAGCTTTCATATTAAAGACACTTGAAGCGCCTTATTCATCCAACCTTTCTTTGTCGGCAGACACGCTGTACCAAGCTTAATCAAGCCTCAGGGTTGCAACTATAATGATAAACAACCGATAACAATCTGTTAGAATTAATAAGGTTTTGTTAGCATAAATCTTCTAATGGCAGTACACCGAAAAAACAGCTACAATTTTAAGAGAAAACTACTTGCTTCAGTCAATGAAATAACCTTTTTAACCTTACCTAAATGTGTAATGAAACACACAAAGTCACTATACATTTTATTACGCTATTAACCTAATCAACACATAGTATGTTTCCCCCCGTAGAACAAGATTGGCTTACATTCAAGGCTCTGGATATATATACAGCCAAAGCAACAAGTGGCACCAAACAACTCCCCAGGCAAGCTTTTCTTTTTGTCACTCACTCACACCATTAACTTACTCCATCCATCCATCCATTTTCCTCCGCTTTTTACTGCATGGTAAAAACCAAATTATTCTAAAGTTATTTATTTGAAATGGAAATTCTATGGTTGTAATTGTTATAATAATGAGGTATGTTGATGATAAAATGAATCTTAGGTATATAGGTATTTTCTTGATTGATGATGGTGGGAAGCAAAAAACTGACAAGATGGTCTGCAGTGAAAGTCATTATTGATGTGATGTTTGCAAAATATGCACAAAAATTCTGCTACACAGACAATCTTGACAAATTACAGGAACTTTTATCCAGTAACAATTCCAACAACCTTTCGTGCCCACTTTCATCACGTGTTAATTATTTTGGAATGTTCCTTAAATGCCTTGTGTTGTGCTTCAAACACACACCGGCTCCAAAGCAAGGAGCTAGGCTACAGCTATCGGGCCAAATTACTCGATGTGAATAAATGTTAGGTTCATTACTGTGTATGTTTATATCTAAGTAAATGTGGTCATCACGATTATCACTGACATATTTTGGTGACTGCAACATTTTGTTTGCCACTTTTTTTATGAACGTTACATTATATATTTTTTTACATGTTTTTAATGATGTGGTGGGGACTGTACACTGCAAAAAATGTGGAAGATTTGAGTGAACCTAAAGTTGAAATTTCAACTCACTGGTTATGTAATTTTAGTCAGCAGGTTTGGAAAACGTGTCACATATGACTATTTTTCCCTATATGACCATCTAGACAGGTGGTCTTATATTCAGAGTTTATAAATTTATATATGCAGTCAAATACTTTCCTCCCACTGAAACCAGAGTTTTCTTGATATTACTCACACTCACTTCAAGGTATGTGAGTTTCAGACCTTGAAAAAGTATCTCAAAGATGGGGCAAGTTATCAAACAACGGAGGAGGAGTTATGATGCAATATTTTAAATTGCTCAGTATCAAAAATAATAACAAGATGAAAATACTCACTTGAAAAAAACGTAGAATAGAATACAATAGAAAGCTTTTATTGACATTATACACAGTACAATGAGATTTAAAGCCTCCCTTCAAGGTGCAGACAGCTCAAGTATAAAAGTATAAAAAATTCAATAATAAAAACTACAAAATACTATACTATGAAGGCACATATTCACACCCACTGAGTGTGCAGACAAAAGTGAGACCAGTGACAAGTAGCCTACGAGTTGAGGTAGTGCAAGAGAAAAGAAGAGAAAAGTTGTGCAAAGACCAGTTATTACAAATTATTAATTACAAATTACGAGTTACTGTTTAGTGTGGTGACAGCTTTGGGAAAGAAGCTGTCCTTAAGTCTGTATGTTTGTCATATTGCTGTCAAAGATATATAATATTACTATAATAAATATACTAATGTACTATAATATAACTATAAAATACTGTTAAGCCTGTTTCATATTATCGCGTCCGCAAAGTCCACATGGGTCCGTGCGGACAAATGACATCATTTTCACACCCACGCCACTTCAAGCAGCCCTTTTCACACGGAAAATTTCCGCTCCACGCACCTCCACATTTTTCTAACAACATGGACAAAGACACACGGGAAAAATGGCAGCTGAGCAGACATCATTGCAGCTGCAATACAGAAAGACCGGCATTTATATGACTCATCGTGCAGAGACCTCCGGGATAGACATGATAGACTTGTCTAATTTGCTGAGAAAGATCCAAGAGGAAAAAAGGGATCATGTGAAATACAAAAATAAAATTAACTGCCCATGAACTGAGAAAAGTCAAGCGTGCAGCTGCCAAGATGCCACTTGCCACCAGTTTTGCCATATTTCAGAGCTACAACATCACTGGAGTGCCCAAAAGCACAAGGTGTGCAATACTCAGAGACATGGCCAAGGTAAGAAAGGCTGAAAAACGACCACCACTGAACAAGACACACAAGCTAAAAGAAGAAGAATAAATATCCGACAACAGATTTTTCTAAGGTTATATGGACTGATGAAATGAGAGTGAGTCTTGATAGGCCTGATGGATGGGCTCGTGGCTGGATCGGTAAAGGGCAGAGAGCTCCAGTCCGACTCAGATGCCAGCAAGGTGGAGGTGGAGTACTGGTTTGGGCTGGTATTGTCAAAGATGAGCTTGTGGGGCCTTTTTGGTTTGAGGATGGAGTCAAGCTCAACTCCCAGTCCTACTGCCAGTTTCTGGAAAACACCGTCTTCAAGCAGTGGTACAGGAAGAAGTCTGCATCCTTCAAGAAAAATATGATTTTCAGGACAATGCTCCATCACATGCGTCCAAGTACTCCGCAGCCTGTGTGGCAAGAAAGGGTCTAAAAAAAGAAAAACAAATGACATGGCCTCCTTGTTCACCTGATCTGAACCCCATAGAGAACCTGTGGTGCATCATTAAATGTGAGATTTACAAGGAGGGAAAACAGTACACCTCTCTGAACAGTGTCTGGGAGTCTGTGGTAATGTTGATGGTAAACAGATGAAAACACTGACAGAATCCATGGATGGCAGGCTTTTGAGTGTCCTTGCAAAGAAAGGTGGCTTTATTGATCACTGATTTGTTTTTGTTTGGTTTTTGAATGCCAGAAATGTGTATTTGTGAATGTGTAGATGTTATATTGGATTCACTGGTGAAAATAAATAATTGAAATGGGTATATATTTGTTTTTTGTTAAGTTGCCTAATAATTATGCACAATTATAGTTACCTGCACACACGGATATCCTCCTAAATTAGCTAAAACTAAAAACAAACTAAAAAATACTTCCAAAAATATTCAGCTTTGATATTAATTAGTTTTTTGGGTTCATTGAGAACATGGTTGTTGTTCAATAATACAATTAATCCTCACAAATACAACTTGCCTAATAATTCTGCACTTGCTATATATTTAAAGTATTTGATGTGCATTATGGTATTGTAGTTGGATTTCTGGAGTGGCAGAGAAGTATGTTAGAGTGGTGCAGGACATGAAAGAGAACTGTAAGACAGTATAGGATAGTGAGGTGTGCTGTAGGTGTGACAGAGGAGTTCCGAGTGAAGGTGGGACTCCATCAGGGATCAGCTATGAGCCCCTTCTTGTTTGCTATGGTGAAGAAACAGGCTGACGGACAAGGTTAGACAGTAATCTCCATGGACTATGATGTTTGCAGATGACATTGTGAAATGCAGTGAAAACAGGACACCACTGGAGGAGAAACTTGAGGGGTGGAGGTTTGCCCTGGAAAGGAGAGGAATGAAGGTTAGCCACAGCAAGACGGCGTACATGTGTGTAAATGTGAGGGACCCAAGTGCAAGAGCAATGTTACAGGGAGAAGAGATAAAGAAGGTGGAGGATATTAAGTACTTAGGGTCAACAGTCTAGAGGAATGGAGAGTATGGAAAAGAGGTGAAGAAGCGTGTGCAGGCAGGCTGGAATGGGTGGAGAAAAGTGCCGGGTGTGATGTATGATAGAAAAGTTTCAGCTAAAATGAAAGGAAAGGTGTACAAAAGTGTGGTGAGACCAGTGATGTTGTTTGGTTTAGAGACAGTGCCGCTGAGGAAAAGACAGGAGGCAGAGCTGGAGGTAGCAGAGATGAAGATGCTGAGGTTCTCTTTGGGTGTGACCAGGATGGACAGGATCAGAAAGGAGCACATCAGATGGACAGCACATGTTAGAGGTTTCAAAGATAAAGTCAGAGAGGGTAGACTGAGATGGTTCGGACATGTCCAGAGTGAATATATTGGTAGAAGGATGCTGAGTTTTGAACTGCCAGGCAGGAGGCCAAGAGGAAGACTAAAGAGGAGGTTTATGGATGTAGTGAAAGAGGACATTAAGTGCAAGAGAAGAGAATGCAGAAGACAGAGTTAGATGGAGGCAATTTATTCGCTGTGGCGACCCCTGAAGGGATAAGCCGAAAGGAAAAGATTTTATGTGCATTAAAAAGAGTGTGTTTTATTTTCAAATCAAAGCAGTTCCGTGTTGTGTCTCTGTGATGGTAGAAATTAAAGTAATTTCGAGCTGCAATTGTAGCACGAGTTGCCCGTGCTTTGCATCTCGCCTCCTCCTATTCAAAGGTTGAGTGGGCCACCTTCTCTTCCTTTTCTGTCGCAGCAGCAAATAAATACACAATTCCTCTTCTTCAAGAAGTAGATACACATCTGACTTTGGACCGCTGCTGTTCTGACTTCGGTGTTGTGCCATTCTTTTGGACAGGGGTTTCTAAGGCTATATTCTAAGGCAGAAGCTCCCAATGTAACCAGGACAAAATTGGACCCTTTTTAGTTTATCTTAATTCTGCTGCTAATCTCACCAGCCAGGGTTCAGGTAATTACCCGTGTTCTACAGCTGTAATAGCCGCAGCTTAGGCAAAGAAGGGTGCAACAGTCTGATGCACTCTTTGCATGATGATACTTTCAAGACCAGATGGAAATTTGCAGTTTACAGGAAGTGAAGCTAAAAAGACACTTTGTGATGTCAAGCATGGAAGTCAATCAGCCACCATGTATTGAAAAAATACTGGATTAATACTTGAATCTTCTCGATGGTTTTACAAGAACACTACAGGAGCGTACATCCAGGATTTTGTCTCATGTGGGACAAAGCCCTTGTCTAAACCTAGAGTCTATGTGCAAAGATGATGACTTCAAGCAAAACCGATGGCTACCCTGGGATTTCATCTCCCATACAGGAATGAATGCTCATTGACTGATCTTTGATTGTGGAGGTTTGGGGAGCATTGGATTAAGCGGGCAATTTATTTCTGTGAAATGGCAATTTTGCTTGGAGTCTACGCACACTGGGAGAAAAAGAGAGTCATTATTAAGGGGAAGCTCACAATCTTGGTCAGAATATTTCTAATGTATTGAAAATTACTATGAATTGATGGCATTTGCTCAACGTCCTTGGATTCAGATGTGCCCTGGCTTATCCAAAGCAGGTAGCGTCTGCTTCCAGGTTCAGCCAGTCCAACTGGACCGCAGCTATGAGAAAATAGCTGTTTGTTTGGCTTAGCTGATAAATGTGTCTCTCCGCAGCACACAGTCTGGGCTGTGTGACTCATGTAAAAGCGCTTTGCAGCACTCAACTATCAGTAAGCATGTGTGTTTCTTTCAGCTGTCACTTTGTGTCTTCTAATACGCTGTTCAATCAGTTGGATTTAAAACATGGAAATTATGAACCAATTTTTGCACACTGTTATGTTTTATAGGGTTTTATGGAATATTATATTATAAAGAGGAAGGAAATGTGTCATGAGAGCACAGCTCAGCTGTGGACCAATCACTCAAAGCTGACTCATTCTAGTCACCTGGATACGTCATCCCCTAGTGGTTTACTCCATCTTAATTAAACCTGCCACCAACTAGGATCAGGTGACCGGTCATCTTAAAATATGTTGTTGATCATTTCAATTTAAGTATATTAATGTCTGCACCAGGGCTGTACAAAATTCCGAACTGATTCAGAATGACCTCTAAATTCCAATTCCATTATTGAATTTAAATTTGAAAATGTGGCTGCCAACAAATTGCAGGAAGTAAAATTGAAATTCAAAGAAATTCAAACATTTTAATTTTTAAAAATATTATTGTATGATGGACGGACACTTCCCTGGGGAGGGGTTCAGGCCACATAAAAGATAAAAGAGATCATTAAAATTGTAAAAACTTTTAAAATTGTTTGATAGAAGGACAGAACAGCACTTTAAAGTATCAAATGGAAACCACAACATTTCAAAATTAAGGAGTAATGCATAACAAGCATGCTTAATGCTTAGTGTCTGTTCGTCTATTTGGGGGAAAAAATCTATGTTAAAAGTATCAGATTCTTATTGATATGAATGTGATAAAAAATTAATTTCTCTGAATTGCATTGAATTAAAGTCCACTTCCTGTAATTCAAATGTAAATTCAAGTCAACATCCTGTGGGGTGCATTCAAGTTCAAATTCATCCGTTCAATTGAATTTTGAGATTCAGATGTCACACAGGCCTCATTTGCACCGCTCTTTATTATCCAGGTCTGATTGTGACTGTGAATGATTGCTTGCTTATATGTGCCCTGTGATTGGATGGCGACCAGTCCAAGGTGTACCCCACTACAAGGCTACAAGAGGAATAGAAAATGAATGAATTAATAAATAAATATCTGCACAGTTAGACTTAAATTGGGTGCTTTGTGAATTCTAAGCAACAGGTGACAGGACAGCAGAGCCAGAGCCGCTGTCAGGGGTCTTGTCCCTACTCAGTATGCACTTAAAGTGTGCAGACAGAAGGGCAAATTACAAATGCTAATCAACAGCATGCTTCCTTGTGTTTTAACATCAAATAAAGGTGCGCCTGCTATTGGGAAATGCCTATTTGATCCTTTTTGATTTAGGCAAATGCTAGGGCGGTTTAAATGTCACACACAATTTGTATTCACAATGGGTACACACCCCAACAAAAAAGGCAGTAAAAATTGTGGGCCAAAAAGAAAGGAGAGCAGGGAAATAGCTGCAGATGACGCTATGTTTACTGAATCAATGAGATCAAACTTAAGGGCTTTGAATGTCAGATCTTACATTCACAAGACTGACAGAACAATGCCATGCAGAAAAAAGGTCATCATATGTATTCATTTAGAGTCTTTCTCATAAAAAATATGTTGTGTTATGGATTTTGTTACGTTGTGTTATGTACTTGAATTTCAAAGCGGCATAATCAAAAGTATACCTGCACAGTTACAATGAAGCCTGCTTATCCTTTGCTTGGTGGAGAATCCCATTACCTCCACTGATGTTTCCAAACTGTATTTGAACATATTCCAATAGGATCGGAATCTAATTCTTTCACTTATCTCACTCAAGTAATTTAATGAATCACAAAGATAATAAAGTTAGGGAATTAAAACCTAACTAACTAAATTAGAAGATAAGAAAGTACGGATTTGCTACAATGTAAATAGAATGATTTGGGGTTTGTGCTACTTTCAACGATTAAGTGGTAACTTTGGAACATGCTGCATGTCGCCCTCTTCTTGCTCTGAGCATGTAAGCTGCATCCCAGGTAACACACGAGGAGTAATGCATAACACATTCAAACTTCAGAAGGAGTTTCAACTCCCACCTGCGGGAGAGTTTTGACCATGTTCCGAGGGAGGCAGCGGACATTGAATCCGAGTGGGCGATGTTTTGTGCCTCCATTGTCGATGCGGCCGATCGGAGCTGTAGGCATAAAGTGGTCGGTGCCTGTCGTGGCGGTAATCCCAGAACCCGTTGGTGGACACTAGTGGTGAGGGATGCCGTCAAGCTGAAGAAAGAGTCCTATCAGGCCGTCTTGGCCAATGGCACTCTGGAGGCAGCTGACAGGTACCGGAAGGCCAAGTGATCTGCAGCTCTGGCGTTCGCTGAGGCAAAAACCCGGACATAGGGAGGAGTTCGGAGAGGCCATGGAAAACGACTTCCGGATGGCTTTAAAGAGATTCTGGACCACCATCCGCCGTCTCCGGCGGGGGAAGCAGTGCACAGTCAACACCGTGTATGGTGGGGACGGTGTGCTGCTGAACTCGACCCGAAATGTTGTGGACCGTTGGGGGGAATACTTTGAAGACCTCCTCAATCCCACCGAGACGTCTTCCAACATGGAAGCAGTGCCTGGGGACTCTGAGTCGAGTTCACCTATCTCTGGGGCTGAGGTCACCGAGGTGGTCAAAAAGCTCCTTGGTGGCAGGGCCCCGGGGGTGGATGAGATCCGCCCGGAGTTCCTTAAGGCCCTGGATGCTGTGGGCGTGTCTTAGTTGACACGACTCTGCAGCATTGCGTGGACGTCGGGGTCGGTGCCCCTGGACTGGCAGACCGGGTTGGTGGTCCCGCTTTTCAAGAAGGGGGACCGGAGAGTGTGTTCTAACTATCGTGGATCACACTCCTCAGCCTCCCCGGTAAGGTCTATTCAGGGGTTCTGGAGAGGATGATCCGCCGGATAGTCGAATCTCGGATTCAGGAGGAGCAGTGTGGTTTTCGTCCTGGCCGTGGAACTGTGGACCAGCTCTATACTCTCGGCAGGGTTCTTGATGGTGCATGGGAGTTTGCCCAACCTGTCTACATGTGTTTTGTGGACTTGGAGAAGGCATTCGACCGTGTTCCTCGGGGAATACTGTGGGGAGTGCTCCGGGAATATGGGGTATCGGACCACCTAATCCAGGCGGTTCGTTCCCTGTATGACCGGTGTCAGAATCGGTGGTCGCATTGCCGTCAATAGGTCGGACCCGTTTCCAGTGGGGGTTAGACTCCGCCAGGGCTGCCCTTTGTCACCGATTCTGTTCACTACTTTCATGGACAGAATTTCTAGGCGCAGCCAGGGCGTTGAGGGGTTTCAGTTTGGTGGCCGCAGGATTCGATCTCTGCTTTTTGCAAATGACATGGTCCTGTTGGCTTCATCAAGCAGTGACCTTCAACTCTCACTGGATCGGTTCGCAGCTGAGTGTGAAGCGGCTGGAATGAGAATCAGCACCTCCAAGTCCAAGTCCATGGTTCTCGCCCGGGAAAGGGTGGAGTGCCATCTCCGGGTCGGGGATGAGGTCCTGCCTCAAGTGGAGGAGTTTAAGTACCTCGGGGTCTTGTTCACGAGTGATGGAAGGATGGAACGTGAGATGGACAGGCGAATTGGTGCGGCGTCTGCAGTGATGCGGACTCTGCACCGATTTGTCTTGGTGAAAAGAGAGCTGAGCCAAAAGCAAAGCTCTCGATTTTCCGGTCGATCTACGTTCCTACCCTCACCTATGGTTATGAGCTTTGGGTAGTGACCGAAAGGACAAGATCGCGGGTACAAGCGGCCGAAATGAGTTTTCTCCGCAGGGTGGCTGGGCTCTCCCTTAGAGATAGGGTGAGAAGCACTGTCATCCGGGAGAGACTTGGAGTAGAACCCCTGCTCCTCCGCAGTGAGAGGAGTCAGCTGAGGTGGCTCGGGCATCTGGTTAGGATGCCTCCTGAACGCCTTCCTGGGGAGGTGTTCAGGGGACGTACAACCGGTAGGAGGCCTCAGGGAAGACCCAGGACACGTTGGAGAGACTATGTCTCTCAGCTGGCCTGGGAACGCCTCGGCATCCGCTGGGAAGAGCTGGACCAAGTGGCCGGGGAGAGGGACTTCGGGGCTTCCCCGCTTAGGTTGCTGCCCCCGTGACCCGACCTCGGATAAGCGGAAGAAAATGGATAGATGGATGGACATTCAAACTTATTTTAGAAAGTGTTTTATTGCATTTTATCTCTGGGGTGTTCAATCAGCTATCATGCATGACCCACCCACATATAACATTTATTTATATTGTCTGATTAACAAGAATGTCACACTTACATTAAATACATTACAAAAACTGTAGACAATCATAGTGTATCATAAAATGTTTCTTCAACAATGGATTTTACTCAAGATGAGACTGAGGGCAGCAAGAACATGGACCGCTGCAGCAAAGATGAGATTGTTTTTTTAAACATTTACTTTATTGTTTTCCAGAAAGCCACACATAACCAAATATAAATACCCTCTCAGAAAAGTCAGAAATTAAATAATATCACTATTAATGACATAAATAACACAATTTATGAAAAAAATAACCAAATAACCCTCTCTGGGTTCTTCACAGAAAAAAGCTTGTATTGGCCCTGTCTACAAGTAGCATGGTTTTTTAAAAGCAAATATCCCAAATATATTGGCTAGAGGGGCCACACGGTGGATGAGTGGGTAGCATGTTGGCCTCACAGTCAGGAGATCAGTGTTCGACTCTCCGTTGGGCATCTCTGTGTGGAGTTTTGCATGTTCTTCCCGTGTGTGGGTTTTCTCCGGGTACTCCGTTTTCCTCCCACATTCCAAAAACATGCATGTTATGTTAATTGGCGACTCTAAATATTCCATTGGTATGAGTGTGAATGTTTGTATGTCTTCACTGCGATTGACTGGCAACCAGTCCAGGGTGTACCCCGGCTCCCGACCAAAGTCAGATGGGATCGGCTCCAGCATACCCGTGACCCAATAAGGATAATCGGTGTAGAAAATGGATGGATGGATATTGGATAGAATTTTAGTACTGCTGCCTATAGGTAATGTATTTATCCGGTTACGTGAGGATGCTTTTTTTTTAATACGAGGCCGTGTAGACACCATTTTTTCAAAAACAGAGAGGGAGAAATATGCGGTTTTAAAAATACCCTGCTACGTGTGGACAAGGCAAACGCTGAAATGCGATTTTAAGCGCATTTACAAGCATGCCAAGCCTCTAGGTGGCAGTAATAAGTACGAGCAATTACTCTCGTCTCTTGACTTCCACAATACGGCACACAAATGCAGGGACCTGTCCATCCACACTAGAAGTTTTATTTATTTTACAATAAAATACATGTAAACAGACAAGCAGGGTGAGGGAAAACAATGAAGATAAATACGAAATTAAAAATGACCAGCGAATCTTTTTTTAACTACTTCCTTTAACAAATGCAACTTACAGTAACACAGCAACAACACAAATCAATGCAACAAGACGTCCATTGAGTTTCGCCATGTGAGGGGAGAGATAACTTGGGCTTTCCTAACCACAAAAATTAAGACTTCAAGAAGCAAATGTTGCCTGGCAGTGGACGCAGGAGCGGATTTGGGAGAGTCGTTGTTTATCAATTAATTATGTCTTCTGGTATCAAAACAAATGATTTGTAGTTGGACAGCTCTGCTCCTTAGCCCAGTACTTCCATCTCGTCCGCCGTGGAGCCGTGTGATTTTGCGTCAGACACCGAGAAGGTGAGCAGTACACCCGCTGTCAAACAAAGGCGAGAGCTGCTTGAGGTGTGTGAGAGCGACGTGTGTAGAGTGATGACATGGATCCAGAGAAATCAGCATATTGGCGGGAGGTTTTAGAAACCTTTGTTTTAATGAGAAAAAAACCCAGGGATGACAGAGCAAAACACAGAAAAAGATGTCCCGTTTGCAAGAACTATGGCTCTGTGTAGACAGGACCAGTCCCGTTTGTGCGGCCAGACTGAAAAAAAAAATCTTAATGCGTTGTTCAGGGGGCTGGGTCAAATGTATCCGCCCACAGGCCGTAGTTTAGGGACCACTGCAGTAAAAGATTTTATTGAAGAAGACACTGAGGGCAGCAGACCACTGCAGCAAAGTAGAAAATGTGCTGTATAGCCTCCATAATTACCTAAGGCAACAACAACAGGGTAGGGTAATAGCGAGACATAGCGTAACATAAAATGTGTTAATCCGTATTTACCGGCTTGTTACACTTGGAACCTCTGCTGACCAAGTACTAGATAAAGTACCTGGTAGTACCTGCTTTAAGTGTCAATACTAAGCCATTCTTGAGTCATTCTATCTTTGCAAAGATGTACACAACCTTCTTAGTTGTACATGAGGCAACACCCCTTGTATATTTAATGATACTGAAAAAGTAATAAATCATCTGTTAATGAGCGCAGCACCACCCAAATTCATGCGGGTGGTCGATGCGTGTCAACTTCAAGCATGTAAATGAGGATGCTGTCATTAAGTGCACAGCAATACAAAATAAAAAGCAGAGCTGTTTGGAAGAGCAGCAGAACCAAAAGTTTACTGTATAAAGAATGCACAAGGTGAAAGTGAGATGCTTTGCAGGACGAACATGTCTTTGCAGCAGAGCAAGCTTTGTGTGTGTACAGTAAGTGCCACTGTGCTGACACGTGATCTAGTCTACAGGTTTGGGTTAACGTGACACTTGAGAGGTCATCTGCTAGGTAGGTCCATCAAGCCATTAAAGAAGAACCACAGCAGCCACCGAAAACTGCTGCTTCCTTATCACCACTGCTGTTGCGTGTTCAGTTGGACGCGTCTCCAGAAAGAAATGCTCCCCTGTGGCTATTTCACACAGAGACTCCACTAATAGACTTTATTGGCACATTTGAGGGATGGCAATGAAAATACAGTATTCAAATCAGGAACTCAAGTACTTTAATTTAATGACACCCACAGTACAACACCAAGACAGCATGATGTTGATTCGGAAATCAACAAGGGAAAAGGGAAGGAAAGAGGAGGGAAAAAAGATTATTTTTTAAAGAAAAATATGATATATGCATGTATGTGTATGTATGTAATATATATTTATATATGTGTACGTATGTATGTTAACATATGAATTTATGGGTGTATGCCTGTATATACACAGTATGTATGAGTATGTATTAGCAAATCATGAAGGGGGTAGGATCAAATAAGCTCTGCTTCTTCCTACTCCTTTTCGGACATGTACAACTGAGGAATGTTACATGAATAATTCTTTGTGCAATGTATGCATGTTCCAAGCAAATTAAACCAAACCAAACAGAAGGAGACGACACAGATATGGGGGAAAAAGACCAATTCTCTTAAGCTTTGTGGGGTACATACATCACTTCAATGGCAACTGCATATTGTGGATTTCATGCAGCACAGGAAGAGAGGACCCTTGCTAGAACGCAAACAGTTTGTTTTCATGCTGTCCTTGACATTTTTTGCATGATCTCTCATAAACAGACAACAAAATAACCGGTGTGTTGCTATAGAAATATGTGTCAATGTGCAGCAGCAGCAGAGGTTACAACGACACAAAATATGCTGTTAAACAAACACGGCAGTGAGATAAGCAGAAGTTAGAGAAAAATGTAATCCAGATGAGTCACCACTCCTCCACCAATGTGTCAGACAAACGCTCTTCAGGTATGGTCAGTGCAATTACAGATAACAAACTGTCATTGTGTGTTTCGCTATCTCTTCCGCTTTGCAGTCACGCTGAAATCCTCCCACGGTGCTCCCACGTCAGGGCCAACGGGAAAGAGTTTTTGTCCTCGTCTGAGTGAGAATCTAACAAGGAGTATGGTGGTGATACTATACACACAGAGCTATTCGCTGCGCTTTCTCAATATTGTCAAACGGTGTGTGCTTGTGTGGCATGGACACTATTACAACCCACAGCACGAAGGGTGTCAGTCAAAAACATTTTGTAATCGTACTGTTTGGAACACAGCTCATGTGCATATCCATGGAAACAGTCAGCCAGCACACCCCAAATTGACAAGGGCGCCCCCACACTGCGACAGGCTAGCACCTTCGAAAACAACTAGCACACAGAATGTGTCACGGGTGAGAGTTAAATCCCCAGGGAAACCATTATTTTATCTTCCTGCAGTACCATAACAATAACGAGTCCCAGGCACTTACACAGGCAAAATGAGTAGCTCCGTTTAAACCACAGACAGGAAATACAAATTCTTCAGTGGCGATTGCTCTAAGAACCTCAACTTTCCCTACAATGTCTCAAAAAAGTGGTGAAATATGTACTGCTCTATGTACATTTAACTGACTAAATATGCGCTAGAATACCGTCCTCTTTTGTTCAGAATCAGCTAGTTATCACAGGTAACTGACACGACTTCCTTCTCATTCATCCCCGTAGAGTCACGCTGTTTTAATAAAGCCTTACACAGTCGGACGCTGAGCTTCTTTTGACATCAATGGGGAAGCGTAGAGTGGGTTCTTTCCACAACACCAAACTGGACGCTCATTCCATAAATGCTGGGCTTTGCCCCGCCAATCGAATGCTCAGCATCTCTGGGAGTCAATGAAGCAGTGGGCTGGCCCAGACATCATAATGATTGGACAATCTGTCTGAGGCGGAATTTCTTTTTGATTGACATTAAAATGAGCAAATCAGCAATCTTGAAGTATAAACTTCAACTGGAACATTTCGTTGTTCTGCACTGATGCGGAGACTTTATCGATCCCCAACGACTTTGTCTTTGTTAAAAGGGACTAGGAACACAGGGTAGAATTAAATATACATATGAATAAATTAACACATTTATTATATAGGCTGGACATGAGTTTTGCCTCCTTGGATAACCAGCAACCACCACAGAAACTGGTGCCGCTATCAGGAACCTAAAAAGTAAATGAAAACACATGATGTGAAAAAAATGATGGTGTAATTATTAAACTGCACTACTCAACCTGTTTTTAATGTGACACTGATTTGCATTTTTGCGGCACGGCCGTTCTCTGTGCAGCTTTGAGTGATGAACGGTGATTTCCATAGGACAGAAGTAGTGGGGCTAGGCATAACAAATTCTGAGGTGAGCGCTAGCTTTAAACGTTAGGAAGATTGTCAACATTGATGGACTTATTGGCTCATTACGGCTACTAAAAAATCATCCAAAGTGTGGAAGTATTTTGAAAAGTTTCGAGATGACTCCACTTTTTTTACTCATGTAATGATAATATATGGCATAATAATGCGAGTACATTGCATCAAAAGAAATCAACTTTAATTTCTCTAAAATATTTAACATTGTAATTGGAACATCAAGAGCTTTTAAATAAAGTAAATTAAACAAACAACATAAGGGGCTCTAATTTCGTAGACCAGGACTCACCAATGGGAGTGTTTTAAGCGCATTTTGCAATTTTGTGCCACATGCAGCTTGCCGCAAGTACGCCTCCGTACTTACGGGTGTTATTGTTGTGGCAAAGAGGGAGTAGAGAAGGCGGAGATTTTAAAATTAGATATCAAATTAACACAGACATCAGTCAGTATTCTGCATGTAGCAATGATGACCTCATGACCGGCCAGTGGTCAAATGAGGTCGATTTGCTGTCTGGTGATGACCTAATGCACACAGAGGTCCATGAAGACTAAACACAGACAAACTATGGGACCACAAACAGAGAAGCTGTAAGTGTGCCCGGCGTACAGCCATTCATGTTAACAGCATCTAATCAAGTCTCACAGACGAGCGCCATGGCAACAGACTAAGCCAAGGTAACGAGGGACCACAGTAGACTGTTCTCTTTGCAGAATCAAAAGCTTTACATCACATAGTAAAAAACGTGGGGGAAGACATTATCTAACCGGCGTGAGGGCATCAAGTACAGGTAAAAATAAATGAGGACATTAATTTAACACAACGATGGCAACAAATATGTTTATATTTGCTTTCATGTGACTAAAAGTCTATGAGAGGACTTGGAACAAGTAACACAACAAGCAACACAATCGATTCTGGTCCAATGAGCATTTAAAGGGAGAACAATGTCATCACCAATTTTTTAGGTGTGGAAGGGATTCAAAAAAAACTGCCACGGCACTTTTGAGATAATACACTTCCTGAAGTCAATATTTGTAATCCTAAAGACACACTGGTTTTAACACTGGTCTTGTATTGATGAACAAAAAGTCAGAGTGGGCAACTAGAGGCAATAGACAGGATGAAAGATTTGTTTCATTTTATGTACTTCCAGATTCAAATCAATGCCACCGTACTACAGTGGTGTTTTATTTCTAGTAACAAAAGGGGATCACCTTCTCTCAACTGCTGCGTGTAGTGCCACTGAGCACACTAAGAATATGCGTTTATGCAGTTCCAGTCAAAAACTGCCAAATTGGGAGCACATGTTTTAGGACTATTTAACTCATTTTCTTTTTTAAGCAGTACAAATTCTGAAATGTTAAAAAGTCATGAGATGTTATCATTGTGATAATTAGTTATCAGCATCTGTCACAACAGCCGACTGGCAACACAACCAGGCTAGCCAAGGATTTGATATGCGGCGCCTCTTTTACACTTATGTATCCTGGATAGACATCTAAATATATAAGAAAACAGTGATACAAATACATAATATAAGTTGTAGTTACAAAGGAATAAAAGCATAAATAAGCTATGTTACCTAAATATAGTTAAGAGTGTATTTCATTTAGTAAGTGATGTTTTTAAAAACAGTTAAAGGCACCTGGCAATAAGTTGAAAAGATGTACAATGTATTTTGCAGTGAATGTATATTTTTGTTTTATTTTGGAAATCTACAAGAAGTGCAATGTGTGTGTGTTACCGTTACTGGTCCTGCTTTGTATTAGTTTGACAGATGGTGAACCGGAAGTGCAAGAGAACACACTGACGAGCTTAATGAAAGAAAAAACACTGAAGGGACGAGAGGAAAAGAAAACGTGTCTGTTTGAATGCTATAAACTAGTTTCGAAACTGTTTTCTCAAGAGTCTAAAACCGAGATTTGTTTACACCTGTTTGAAGTGCACACGGCCACTTTTGAGCCCGAAAACGAATCTGCAGCTAAGTATTCGAATTTTAAAGTGTTGCTGTTAGCTCCTGTCATTAGCATGCGCTGGCTAAGCGCATTCATGTATATCAGCCAAGTTAAACCAGCTTGATAACAAATACTTTCTCATGTGTTCGGCTTGGCGCTTGAGAGTGTGTAAAAGTGAGGAGCTGTTGTGAGACGCAATTGGTGGATGTGTTGCTGAAACGGGACACGTGTGTGAGCTGGTGAACAGAGAGGTTTTGGGGACGGGACCACGCCATTTGCCGCCCTTGCGGGCAACTGTAGCGACGACAAGTGGATGTAACCGCGCCGCCATCTCGGACCACGCTATGGCCTTCTTGTGCTTCCATATGGAGTAACTCCTAACATGCGATCTTCAGGAAAAAGGTACATTTTGATATTCTGATTTATTTGGCTCGTTGAGTGAAGCGGCCATTTGGTTTTAGGCCTCAACGCTCCCAAGCATCGCTCAGGCCTGCAACATAGGACTTCGTGTGTTGTTTGTGTGTGTGATGAGGAAATGTGGCCACGCTGATGTTGAAAAGTACTTGAAATAATAGAATTCAATGTTTATTAAAATGTTCATTTGAATTGCTAACTCAGTAAATTGACTGTTCATTCATTTAAACAAGTTTGGTCATTTCCTATTGCTTTTGGGGTTGACTGTGCCACTGCTGGTGTAAATAATAGTGTAAATAATGAGACTTAGGACTAATGTATTAAGTAGCTGATTTCTATATATTATTTTATTGTAAATTAGAGTTAAAAGGAACTCAGGGGCTCTTACCTTATTACACTGGGTTTAGGTGGGCTACATAAATCGAGGCACCGCTGGGATAGATTTTATTTATTTACTGCATTTTGAGTCTAGATAGTCACACTTAATCAGATTCAGAGCTTCATTGCACATTGTCACGTTTTTCACAAAACATGGCAAATACACTAATTGACAAGTTGAGGAAGTGGTGTCATGGAGAAGCACTCGATGAGGCTCAAGCCTTGCTAACCATTGTACCTGAAAATACGGAGATAGCACATGTCAAGGAGACTTTGCAGAGTATCAAATGTCTTAGACGTGTCCGAGTGAGAGGTCGGATCCTAAGTGACACTAAAGTCCTTGTATTGTGTGAGTGTAGAGAAAAATTGGTGGCAGAGGAAATTCCAAAAGAAGTGCGACCAGCCGACAGCTCAGTCGGATGGCCACTTATCACAACTTTTGACACATCCACTTCTGAAGATGACTTCAATATGAAACTAAGAACTCTTCTACAAGCAGAAGGAAAGACAGTTGCTGATATCCAGGCATTGTTCACTGAGCCACAACGACCAGCATCTTCTGCTGAGTCGCTCATTCGTGCTGGCACTGATTTGTTGGACAAGACAAACAAACCTACAGCTGAGAGTGGAGGGTATCGTCGCCTGCGCATCTTCTCCGGTATCTTACCTACTCCGGCTGGAGAGGAACAGTTCGACCACTGGTTAGAGCAAGCTTACCTGATGGTTGAAGAAAGTGATGGTTCCGACAAAGACAAAAGGAAGAGGATAATAGATAGTTTTAATGTTCTTTTTTTGTATTTTTTTAATTTATTTTTCTTTTTTTTTTCTGTTTTTTTTTTTTTTATTTTTTTTTATTCCTTTTAATTTTTTTTTGTTTTTTTTTTTTTTTTTTTTTTCTTTTTTTTTTTTTTTTTTTTTTTTTTTTATTATCCTGTTTAAATTTTTTTATTTTTCTTTTTATTTTTTTTTTTTTCCTTTTCTAATTTTTTTTTTTTTGTTGTCTTTTTTTCTTTTTTTTTGTTTTTTTTATTTTTGTATTTTTTTTTTAATGTTTTTTTTATTTCTATTTTATTTTTTTTTTTTTTTTTTTTTTGGTAATTAAATTCTTTCCTTCTTTTTTTTTTTTTTTTTTTTAATTTTTTTTTTATTTATTATTTTTTTAATTTTTCTAATTTAATTTTTTTTTTTTTTTTTTTTTTTTTCTTTTCTAATTTTTATTTTTAATCTAATTTTTTGTTTTTTTAAATTTTATTTTTTAAATCAAATAAGTCAAGTCAATGTTTGCAGCTCTTTCCACACAAAGTTAATCTGTAGTGGGTAGTCCAGATAAGTAATTATCACAAGCTGAAAGTGCAACAAGTTTAGATCCTGAAGTACAATCTTTAAGAAAACAAGTTAAACATCTTCAGCAAAAGTTCAACTCTAAGACCAACAACCGTCAAAGTTTCCGGTCAAACCACAGTAATGGCATTAAACTCACCTGTGAAATCCTCAAGTGAAGCTGAAGTTTGAACGTTTCTGTTACCGCTGTGGTGAAAATTGTCACTTGGCAGGAAGATGCAACAAACCAGTAAACCAAACAAAAGTTAAACAAAGACTTCTTCAAGCCCTCAAGAGAGCCAAAGCAAACATTCCGCAGCCCAAATTCTAACAAGCCATCACAAGATCCTGCCTGCACAGTAAGGAAAAGTGTCGTCGACAGCCAGCTGTTATCCGGCATACCTGAAGGTTTAATTGGCCCATCTTCAATTGATCCATTAAAAGTCAACGCTCACCTGTGTGATGCGCTATTGGACAGTGGTTCTTGAGTAAGCATCATCTTTGAATCCTGGTACAGAAAATACCTGTCAACCACTCCCATCTACCCAGTAACTAAACTTGACATTTGGGGCCTAAGTGACTCAAGCTACCCCTACCTCGGCTATGTGGTTGTAGACATGCAGTTCCCAAAGAAGGTGACTGGTGCGCCCACAACTATGTCTGTTTTGGCCCTGATCTGTGCAGACCCACCAGTCCCTGACCAGACACCAATCATTGGAACTAATGCCAAAACCAATCTGTCAAAGAGGTTGTCCCAACTGTGCACTGGCACACCAGACGTTTCTGCTCATGCCTTTTGTGTACAAAGTTTCTGTTCTGAGAAAGAGGCAAACCACCTCAGTCTGATTAAAGAAGATGATGATGGAGTTGGATTTTTGAAATGGGAAGGCCCTGGAGCCCTAAAACTACCAGCAGGGTCCAGCCTCAGAGCAAACTGCACTGTTGTCCTTGATCACCCACTCCCAGAAGAAATCCTTACGGTTGAGACGTCGAAAATTCATCCAATTCCTGCGGAAGTTTTGCTCCAGCCCATGGTGATGCCAAACAGTGTCCTTGAACGCAGCCAGTGTACTGTCTTAATCCAAAATAAGTCCCTCAAGAACGTGATGCTACCTGCTGGCACAGTGATTGGTCGTATTTGTATTGCTGATTTAGTCACCTCAATGCCTTGCCATGAGTCGAAGTCTGAAGCTTTTGACACAAGCCAGATCTTTGGGGAGTCACCTGTCCATTTGAGAGTGTAAATGTGTAAAAGTGTGTAGAGTGTAAATAATGAGACTTAGGGCTAATGTATTAAGTAGCTGATTTCTATATATTATTTTATTGTAATTTAGAGTTAAAATGAACTCAGGGGCCCTTACCTGTCACACTGGGTTTAGGTTGGCTACACTTAAGATCGCAATGCATGAAGCCAAGCCTAAACTCTTCAATTCCATATATGCTTATATTTTACTGTTGTTTATTTAATTGCAGTTTGGAGCGGTAAAATACTTTTTACACTTGGCATGACAGTGTCATGAGCAATATGTTTTATGAAAGCCCTCGAGACATGAAATACTAACGCCATAGTCACACTCCTATTACCCAATATTGTAGACACAAAAGTTAATAAGCCATTTAAGTCATAAGACTCATCCTCGTATGTGTTACTATAAATGTGTTCCCTCTCAGGGACAACAATAAAAAGACACACACACACACACACAATTGGTATTTGTTTATCAAATTTTATGTAAATTCATATCAATTTTGGAAATATGGGTCATTATTTTGTGTAAAAAAATAATACCCAGTTATAAATCCAATAGTTTTGCATGTCCATGTTGTTTTGTTTTAATGTGTTTCGGAGACACAACACAACATCCCATTTTATTCTACGGTCCCTGAACGCACCAAGCATAATGCGTGTCCTAACTTTCTCCCCCGTGCTGCATAGATAGACTTTTACAGTGAACCCTCGTTTATCGCGGTAGATAGGTTCCAGATACCTGAAACCTGCGAAGTAGGGATACCATATTTACAGTATTTATTGAACAGGTATTCAGACTTTTAAAAGTCTCCCTTTACATAGTACTGTTAACAAACCACCCTTTACAGTAATGTACAGATATCTACAATACGTACATACAGTACACAGGCACTTTCTGGAAAATCTGCTATATATTTTCTCTTATAATATAGATACGTACGGTAATGGAAAAAATCCGCCAAGGCAAGAATCCGCGATAGTCGAATCGCGAAGTAGCGAGGGTTCACTGTACTGTCATTTTCCCCTTTTTCTTTCCCCTCATATTTGGTCCCAAATGCTGATAAATATGGTTTGATAATGTTGTAATATTCTCTCTGAAAAACAAGCTACAGGCTCGGATTGCGAGAATTTTCCTGGAACACGTGAGTCAAAAAGGTTGGAGACTACTGCCTTATGGGACCTGAAAAAGAGGCAGACAGAAAGTGACGCTGGAGGTTCCGAGCTGATTTTCAGCTCTGCGTGGGTAACAGACACAAAAGTAGCCCATGCTTTTATTAGGGATTATTGTGCCTGTTGTGAGAAATTTAAAAAAAAACCCAATAATAATAATAGACCCTAATGAGGATAAGCGGCATAGAAAATGGATGGATGGATGAATAATAAAAGCCTGTTGTTTGTGGCTCACCGAGCATTATAGGAACACTATTGACACCTAGTGATCATTGTGGAATACTACATTTCATCAACATTTTTGAATGAGTTTTGAATGCCTTATATTTGTTTTTTAGTGCATTTAGCCATTTTTATGATTGAAAATGTTTGGGCAACAAATACATAACATTTGCTTAAATATGCTTATATATGGACTACTAATAGATTGTACACAAAACAGCATGATTTATGAATTAGTAAATTTTTGGTGGATTGTGACAGAGTGAAACCATAAAATTCAAACCGCTATATGGCGAGGGACAACTGTAAAACAATGCCAGAAATAGGCCAATGTTTTATGGGAATGAATAACTATTCTGAACACGACAGCATGTGAATCTATTTTACCAAGAGACATTTTTATTTTTGCCCTTCTATTGGGTTGCAGTACTTTAATGGAAAAGGCACCCATGCAAATAAAGGCTCAAAATGTGACACCAACAAATAAGAATGTGTTTAAACAAAAAGCAGAATAGCAAAACCTGCAATAGCAAATCTGATGGTGCAGAACAAAAATGTCATGAACCTTTTGCCTTCTACTAGTAAACTTTAACATTAAAATTCAAATGTATCCGGAAAAGGTCTGCTTAGGTTTTTACCAAGCACATAAATGAGCTTTCAGAAATAAATTTAAATAGATTTTTCAGGACTAATATTTGATATTTGAAGACAGCAGTTGTGAATTAAGCTGTTTTTATCAATAACAAAAATATGCACCTTGAGGTAAAAAGTAATTACTGGAAGGGTAATTGCTTAAATAATGACCTTTCACACAAATGTGTACTTCTCACTACACAGAAACACAAGAATAATTATTCCAAACAATGATAGAGACTGATGCCATCACAATTAATTTGACTCATAATTAACTGGTCATTTGAACTGTATATCTTAAATAATGACACACTATGCAGAAAAGACACATTTTTAACAAGAACAATAACTCTGAAGCAACAAGCAAAAACAATATATTTCTAATAGATCCCGTGACAATAACATAAATGCTGATGGCACAATCTTTGGTTGAACAACAAACAAAAGACAACACAAGGGAGAAAGATGTGGCTGATTCTTGTTTGTTAGGGTTTCTTACAATAAACATGTAAATGCTTCCAATGTTATTAGAATCTGCATCGCACTCTATTACATCACAAACTGTGATGTGTGTTTACGCTGCTAACTCCTTATTACAACCTGCGTTGGATATCAGTCATACTGTGTATCACTGCTGATGTTCAGCACTCTTTCAACTGCAGTCCACCATCCCTAATCATTGGTTAATAGGCCTGTCATTGTTGCTAAAAGTCTGTCAAGAAGGTGTACAGTATGTGCACAAGCATTGTCACACAATGTGAGCTTTTGAGTATTTCTGGGTTATTTCTCAGTTTTTTTTGTCAATATTAAAAGAACAAAAGTGACACTGATTCATAATTAGTGATAGATTTTTTTCATTTAAGTGCTATATTTGCTAAAAAAAAGACAGTAGTTATTTTCATTGTGTTTTTTGTTTGTTTAATTTATTTAAAAGCTCTTTGACATTCCAATTACAATATTAAATACTGTTGAGAAATCAGATTTCTTATTATTACATTTAATTATAATGAATACACTCTCAAAATAATGTTGACAATATTACATACATTATCATTACATTCATAAAAATTGTCTCAAAATAATGTTGACAAAAATATTTGTCAATATTGGCAATATTTTGTACGACAATTATCATCCAGACGTTTTTCTGGCCTATTAGTTATACATGTGACTGAGAATTTAGTCAGAAAAAGCCTAGTTTAAGCTATTAAACTAACAAAGTTATTTGGTAGAAACTATCGTTGTTGGGAGAAAGATTGCATATGTAGTAGAATGAAGGCCATAATCATGATTTGGTACTGTACCTTGCTTGTAGGTCACAATTTCGTTCATGTTCAGTACACTAAAGGAAGAAAATGCAAATCATAAGCTTTTTAGCTTTTGTGTAAACAGTTTTAATGATTTTCAAAGTCTAACTAAAGAAAATAAAACAATAATTCCTTATTACCTAAGCATGCAATGCACTTCAATGTAACCTTGTATGAATGTTTGTAATAAACGATATCATTACCACAAAGTGCCTTATTTCTCCCAGTTCCCAATCTCTACTAAACAATCCTGACACATTTATCCATTTGTCTTTGTCCGTTTACGTATTTCACGGAGAAGCCCAAGTCAAAAAAGGAGACTAGCAGCTAAAAAGGGTTTTCAAGGTCTGACTTTTTTTCTTTACTCTCATGACTCTCGCTAGCCCAAAGGCTGGGCAGCACCGTATTGGACTATTTTCAACCAGTTACACTGCCTGTCCCTCACTTAACGTGTACTGTGTGGGAACGCCTCTGCACAGTACTGAATGTTCCATCACAAAAAATTTGATTACACGGAAGAAAAGTCTTGAACCACGGTGTACAAACAATGCTATGTCTAATCACTACTACTACTACTTGAAGTATTACATTATCTCACTCAACAGAAAACTATGTTTCTGTCAACTATTACCTTTTCATCATAAATTATATATCTAGTATTATTTATTATCAATGCTACATAAGTTAGATCACAACCCCTAACTCCTATTGTAACACAATGTGATTCTGCCTTACTGTATCATTTTCTTCGGATATTTAAATTTATATATTATTTATTAAATATTCCCAAATTGCTAAATGGTACATGTTGAATACAAAAAGTGAACAAACAAATGTGTTAGCAATTGATGTGAAACAGAACGGTGTAGATTTTATGAGCACATTTGAACTCTGGTTCACTTTTGACTGGAAGGTAGATGCTATAAATGAAATGATCAAATAATAAATCTTACCTTCCAGGGTACTTAAATATTCTTATCTGTGCTGTAAAAAGTGCATTTTAAAGTTGTATTTTAGGATCCGTGTGTGCTTGTCCATCACATGTCAGCTTCGGCTAATTTAGAGTGATTTTAAATGGTTCAATTATTAAAAACTGCACATTATGTATATTTTTATAGCACTTTTGCTGGACTACCCACACTGACTCACCAAACAGTCTGAAAAGGGCAGGTTGTCTTGTATTTGGGGTATACAGATTTGTACATCCAAACCAACAATGTAACTGTTCTCCAATGAGAACTTTCTTTCTGTCACTTACACATACAGTGTCACACTGGAAAGATCCTACAGAGAGCGTTTCAAGGGTTGGGCAGGATAGCGAACAACAGAAGCAGAGTACTGGTGATAATTTCACGATAATGGTAGTCAATGAAGCACAGACATCAAACAACCTTCGAGCAACTAACAGTCACCTTTTGAGGTTAATTGGTTACAGACCCGACCACAATAAATGTATTTCCGCTAATAAATATTAAATGAAATATTTTTGTAGTTTACAGCATAGAAACCTGTATATGCCTTTCTGAATGCGTTTTTTTAGCATTACTCTACACATGAAATAACATCTCGATCATTACCTTTACACTCCTATTATTCTTTGTTTCTGACACGTTGTTTAACTGTAATGTGCAGGCTACAGGATCACTGCATGGGCATAAGAGACGGCTACCGCTTTCAATATCGCATGTTGTATATATTTTGTGTGGTTAGTTAATTTAAATACATTGATGTTATAGTTCCATTCATCCATCCATTTTCTATACCGCTTGTCCTCGTTAAGAATGTGATAATATTATGCAGATGATGTGATAATTGTTTTGTTGATTTATTACATATCGTTATGTGAAGGAACATATTTTGGACCATAGGTGTCGCTAATTCACAAGGCTGTACAAGAATGTAGAAAATGTAGTTAAGAAATCTCTGGGAATGAAAAGAAAAAGAAAGAAATGACGTCTCACATGTTGAATGACTGTGTAATTACAAAAGTAAAGTGAACAAAACAACAATGTAATGTCTTGTTCTTGTTGTGTTTAAATCACAACAAAGTTGTGGCTAAGTTCCCACATTGCATGCTCCTAAGTAACTAGTTAGCTTCCAATTTGTATTTTCTAAACCTATGAAAAGGTTTCAGAAGGACAAAGTCCAAACACTTACCACTTCCACACTGACTGGGAGGCGAACTTTTTTCAAGTCAGACATGAAACAAGCAGCATTAAGATAATCTAAGGTCTAAGGTCATGTCTCATCGATGTAGCATTTTTGATGCGTAGTGACTAGAATACAACACTTTGTCTTTCAATATTTTTTACTAAAAATAGTCAGTCAACCATGAAACAGCGGACATTTATCTATTAATTAATTTTCAAAAAACTGCCATTGAGAGAGCAATGTTCGAACTATGAGGGTCGACTGCGTATCCTTTTTTTATTGCTGTTTACCAGTTATTACACTAATGAGAACCAGAGAAAATATGTCTTCAAAAAGAGGGATTGCCTTATATTTGGGTCAATGTGGTAGTCCCTGGCATTCATAATAAAGGTTAGCATTCACTCTTTGCTATCCCCCCCACCCCCCTTGCCATCCACACATTTTGATGATTGCATCCAAACTGCATCATCATCGTCTGTACTTAATGGAATTCTTCCATCATTTATGCAAGGGCAAAGCTCATCACTCCCACCAGTCTTTTGCATTGTAAATCTTTGTCTCCTTACGTCTGTGGTGAAATTTGAATAATTTGATTTTTTTCTTTAGTAACCCTCAAAGTGCCAGTATACTGCCAGTGAATAATAAGTGTGTTTTGAATTGCGCATTGAAGTGCAAGACAGCATTATACCGCATAAGGGTGCACGATAGGGCAGGTATGACGAAGTGTGATGTCATACTGATAAATCTTATAGCATTAGAAAATAGCCTTGATAAAAAGGGGGGATTACTAATACTATACTGCAGGTGGGTTAGCGTTAGCAAATTAAGCGCTCTTTTAACTTCCGCAGATGTCACATGGACATTTGATCAAATGCTGTGCAGACATTGTGCGATGAGAGGGGGAAAAAACATAAAGCTTCAACACAAAAAACCTTATCAGCCACCAGAAATGCCAACATCACTATGACGCCTGGGGCTTGTTCCTATCGCCTTGTCGTTTGAAAAGTGCAAAAAAGTTTGCCAGAGACGAACCTAAGGCTAAAGCAATCTGTGATTCCATCCTGGAAATGATGGTGCTGGATGATCAGCCCTTTATGAACATTGAAGATACTGTTTTTTGTCAGCTAGTAAAACCCTTTTGAGCCACAGTTTTTGCTTCTGAGCTGCTTTTAATTGTTTTAATGTTTTGTTAATGGTAGTGACACGTCTACTGGTACAACTTTGTTTAAATTGTTACCGTTCTTACCTCCAGGTGTGCACAAACTACAGGTAAATCTAAATTAAAAAAATACAATACAATTTTTACCATTGACTGACTACATGCAGTGTGACAATAACCAATCATCATTGCAATATTACGGATGCCTAGAGACTAAAAAGCAAATATCGTGCATCCCTGGTATTATATTTTTTAAGGCAGGGTTATGAATTGGTCTACTATTGGTGAGCAAAGCACTGTGTTTGAAATGACTGTACAATAGCATACAGCTGCAACCTTTCAGAATAATTGATATTGAATCTGAAGTCAAATTCCTGCAAAGAAAGATTGTATTTTTCAGTGATGTGACAGTACCCCATTAAAACCAGAAAATATGTCACAATGATGGATGGACACAATAAGTACAGCTCAAATTGTAAACCAGAAGACGGTTCACAAATAAGTACAATAAGTAAAAGTACTGACACAAGTTTAACTGATGCAGAATGTTATTTCAGTCAGGCTCCTTAACCATTTTTCTTTAAATGTCACTTCATAATCTTTTTAGTTGAAAACCTGTAGGTCTTTTAGATTTATTTTATAAGTAAAATTTCAGAGAAAAATAGCAGACTGACCAAATCAATACACACAAAAACCATTTAATTCATATTTTAAATTAAACTTATTGTATCGTTAAAGACCTACAATCACAAAAACACCTGATACAAGGTGTATGGTATCAGTAATTTAAAAATCAGTATGTACCAGCGTGATACATTTTTGGTTACATTTTGCTGTTAAAGTGCACGTACAGTATATGTTTACCCAGTGATTTGATTTGAATTGATAAACATAGGATAGTATGATGCATGTTGTTCATTTCTATTTCTATTCTATTAAAAATGAGATTGCGATTAATCATTTACAGGGCTTCCAGTTAATTCAATATTTTTAAATGAAGTCCCATCAAAGGCTAATGTATAATGTAAATCAACAAAAAAGTTGTCCAACTTATTTATATCCAATAACAGTTATCTAAAACCACCATTTGGTAAGTGAAGAAGAACGTAGTGATGCTTACCGTGGTGAAGTTCACAGAGTAGCAATCCTCCCCTCGAAAGGTGCACTGCAGTAGCATGTCCCCGATGTCATGACCCGTGCGGTTATAGAAGTCAGTCATGTTGAACAGTTTGGGCTTGAAGTTCTGGAAGTTGGCCTTCTCCTTGAGAGTGGCTAGTATCTCTGGTTCCGCCAGGTGTGGGTTGGCTATTTGGTAGTTATTATTGAGCAGGGCGAGCAGCTCCCCCACGTGATATAGGTCGTTCTTGGTGATTTTAGAAAAGCGGAACTCGTTGAGGTTACAGAAGGTGATGGCGGGAAAGGTGAGGTTCGTTGCCGCCACCTCATCCAGCTTGGTGACATGAGGGTACTCCAGGTAGTAGGACACTCGGTCCATGCAAACCAGCAGCAATAAGCACAGTGAGCCGAGAAAGGAGAGAGTCCAGAGGAAACGTCGAAATGTCATGTGCCCGTAGGCGAATATGTGACTCATGCCATGTAGGGTGGATATCGTAGCGAAAGCTTGCAGGTTGGATGGCCTGGTGCTCACAATGCTTTCTTCTGAGCTTTCTTTCATGGCTGTAGAGTGATGCTCAACACTGTTTCCCCAACGAACTTGAGCTAAGAGGCTTTGCTTAGCAACAGTGGCAGCACAACCCAAGCGGCAGTGTCGGTTACAATGACAACACCAATGGTCTCAAGTAATGGCTACATGAGGTATGTGCAACACTTTTTTTCCCATCACAAATCACCTCCCAATGATTGCCAACTGTTCCCTTGCTTCTTTATTATGTCCAAATCTCTGTCCCACTCCCTGTTCGACTGTCTTTTGTAGCGGAACCAAACACAATGACAGTTCCAGAAACACCCACTTCTCGCCAATAACCCTTCTTTTGTGGTGCGAAAAGGCAGAAGGAAGGAACAGATGGAAATGTAAAGAAAATGAGGGGGAGGACTGCAATGCAAAGGGAGCGCTAAGCCTCAGCAGTCAATGGGACCCTTCCTCCTGCAATGGGAAATGCCTCTACATCGCTGTGATGATGGAATGCAATGGTTTTATGAATGGGAGGTAATAAGCAGAGAAAGGGCTCACAAGTCCCTCGTCGCCTGATTCTCGTTTCTTCTGCTTGTTCTCGTTGTGTCCGGTGATGAGAAAGAGAGGGGTCACAGACCTCCGACCATCCCGCCCCTGTGCTTGACAACCGGTATTCACAGCATCCGCACGAGATCTATACTTCCTTTTTTGCACAAATCCTTAGTTAAGAGGGACGACCACCTCTTGATGCTTTATGACCGCCCCTTTCCCATATAACATCTAAAGCCACTCGAGAGACCTCCAGCTTTGCTCCGGCGAACATATAGATTTATATTCAGCCGTGTGGAGCCTTTCGCTCTGCTTTTTTCGCTCCCTTTGCTTTCCCACCGACACTCCCCCCTTTTCTTGCTCTCTCTCTTTCTCTCTCCCTCCTCCTCTTTAGTAGTCAGGATCCATCCCACTGCTGAATGGCTGCTTTGCTTGTGTGTCAGTGCTCACACGCCAAGTCTCTCAATCTGGACACCACCTTGGCTTTATGGTTGTTCTCCGTGGCATGCCAGCCAACATGTTTGTGCCACATTTCCTTACTTTGGATTCCAATTTCTTGAGCGTAATACTCCTGTGGGAACATATTCCCCTGTTGAAACAGCTGTAAACCTTGGCCTAATCCCAAGAGCCACTCAACACTTATTACATCTGGCTTTGTGTCAATGAACAGCAAATTTCAGGCTCAGATAGTAACACAACTGGGCAATTTCATTCAGGGTAAAAGTTCACGATGATATTTTGCAAAACCTTTTTAGTCCTCCCAGGATCTCGCAGTTAATTAATTGGCAACCATGGGGATGTAGAATCAACATAACAATAGGTGACCTGTCAAGGATATGACCACAGTCTAGGGGAGTAAATCAATATTCTGTCCTGGTAACCAAGTGCTTGGACCATAGCCACCGCCACATATGCCACTGCTGTTTACTTGCAAAATTCATTAGGGCCCTATGAAATCCGTTGTATTTTTTCTCAAATGCCGATTTTTTGTTGTTGTTGTTGCAAATTTTAGTTTTTACATGTTACGCTTATTTTTACCAGCCTAGTGTGTGTGCTTTTTGGGTTACTGGATAAAATGCCCGTTAATTAAAAGCAAAAATTCTTACCTTTTATGAAGCAATGGACAATTATGCCCTCTGTAATTGAAAAATGGATGTTGCCTGGCTAACTTTTCTAATGGGATGTCAACCTATGCACACAAAATCTTTAACAAACTGCAATGCCCGTTCTTGTGATCAAGGAAGATGTCATCACCGATGCAATTCCAACTGCTTATATAAGATATCTTTTATGACATGCTTTATTTGTTTATACAGACATGAAGTTATATGACATCCCCATCACCAGTGTAGTGCATCGACAGTGACTTACACCCCACTCTGTCCCGTGAGCCGAGTTCCAGTCGGGTTTTGGTGATGGGGAAAGTAGTTCCGATTTGTTTCTGGGGACACTTAAGTAAAGAGTTATGCTTCTGAAAAATGTATGTGCCCAAAAGAGTAATACATTTGCTTCCCAAAAAATGCTTAGTAAAAAAAATCAGACCTCACAATCGCTCGGGAGTTACTTTCTCTGGAATCATATGTGTGTGCAATACCGTTAGCTTTTCTTTGCAGTTTCGTTGGAGTTTCTTCCTCTGTCCTGGAAGTGTGGGAACGTAATCCTCCTTGCTAAAGTGTGCACTACACACACAAAGCTCTTTCATTCTGGCCACTTTGGTTCACAAAATTATAGCCAAAAGGGCCAGAAGCCAAAGTCTCCTGTCCGTGACAGGAAAACATTGAATTTACTGTATACTGTAGGGCCATTCATAAATTTAGTATGTTGTTTGTTTAATTTATTTAATTTTAAAGCTCTTGACCAGGGGTGTCAAACTCATTTAATCTCAGGGCCACATGGAGTAAAATGTATTCCAAAGTGGTTCGGATATATGTGTATATATTTTGTATATACTTTTTTTTCCTACCCCGATCATTGAGGGCGCACCTTCAGTAGCCAGGCTGACAGAGAGGGACCAGTCCACTCCAACCCCATCTAGCGCGCCGACGAATGCGGTGATAATATGTCCATGCTTTCGTCAGTTGCAACTAATAACGCAATAAATGATTTTACTTTGTGCTTTAACCGGATCTCCAAATCCGCTAAAAGATTGGAAATCCTGTCTGTAACTGTGGTTCTTGTCAGGCTGATGCAAAAACCTGGTGCTTTTCAGGGCAAACAATCTCCGCTGCCTTCATCATGCATGTTTTTATATATTCAACCGCACTAAATGGTTTGGAAGCCACTGTGATTTTGTTAGCATTGAAGTAGCTAGCTTTTACTGCAGTGTCGCTGATGTCTCGATTGTGAGTAAACACAGACTACCGTTTCTTCAGACCCAGCAACAGTTCTTTCACCTTCCGTCGTCTCCACTACAATAAGGCACACAAATTACAGCAGTTAAAGAGGAACGAACCTACCTAATCCTAACCACTAGTCATTAGTTCCTCATTAGTTCTTCATTAGTTCCTCAGTAGCTACTGTATTTTTGTGTCCCTTGTGTATGTAAAGTGAGACCCTCCTGACCATTTTCTGTGGAACTTGGCACTCTGCATTCACTTTTCTCTTTTTTTGACAAAGGCATGTTGGGGCAATGAGGGTGCCAGAGCACATAATGTTAAAAGTAAAATATGTAATAAATGAACCTAACGAGGATAAGCAGTATAGAAGATGGCTGGATGGATGGCGCGAATAGCTAGTTTATGGTCACAGGCTGCAACTTGCTCTGCCCTGATATTAACAGCTTGCTTGCTGAACACAATTGCTATTTTGCCATCCAGTGGACACAATTAGAACAGCAGTTTATTTTCTGGAAAAATTGCAGCTCATTTTTAAATAATCAAAATAATCTTGCAGGCCGGATTAAACCTGTTTGCAGGCCATATGTTTGACATCCCTGCTCTTGACATTCCAATTAAAATGTAGAAAGAAATTCAAGTTTATTGCTTTATTTCACTATGTAAGGCGACCTTAAGTGCCTTGAAAGGCGCCTAACAAATAAAATGTATTATTATTATTTTTATACAGTGTACTCAAATTATGTCATATATCATGATTACATTCATAAAGCAATGCTCTTAAAATATTGTTGACAATGATATTGTTTATCAGCAATAAATTACAGGACAATTATCGTAAATTTTTTTATCTAGACAGGCCTACCAACAAGAAAATAAAGTTGAAATGGAAGAGTGAATTCAATCTGCTTTGCCAAAATTGCCTACTGACTGTGCTGCTGCTGCTGCAATTGCGGAGTATGTCAAGCAGGCCAAACAGTCAGGAGTGAACCAAACCATTTCCTGTAGCTATACGGGGGGTGATCAGTCAATATGAAAATGTACTTTTGGTCAGTGTGGATATTTAACTTTTACTGACAAATAAAGAAGGTTGTTAGTATGGGGTTTCTCAATATATATATATATTTTTTTAAATCACACCTCAGACAACAAACGTATATTTTAATTTTTACCTATTTACTCGGGCCCCTGCCAATCTAGGACCTTTGGAATTGTCCTAACTTCCCCCCCCCCCCCCACCCTTTAAAGCAATGGATTTGGCTGTCAAGACAAGGAAAAATGGCTGCTTTAGGTAGGATAACTGACAGATGGAAGATGATGCTGAAAGCACACCGAAAGAGACAGTGACCGACAAAGTATGTGCCCATTATTACGGTTGTGGTAATATTTACTGCTAGTGAGTAGTCCATGCAACTGTCTGCATACAGTATGTGATGAAAAATTCCAAAATGTTTTTTTTTAACATTTATTAAAGACTTCATAAAAAAAATAAATGTACAATACATTTACTTTAAATCTGCATACAAGAAAATAACAAATCATTAGGCTGACAAATAATTAGTTTAAATTTCTGTCATCTGTCATTTAACTCTATTATGAATGTGTTTTCTGTAAGAGTTACATCATTTTTAACATTAAAAATAAAGCCGCCAGCCACTTTGTCTTTGTCAGCATGTCGCCAATAATATAATGTTGCAGAAACACTATGACTTTCTACACAGCCTGTAGTGTGACATTATTATTCATAGACATGAGTGAACTGGAAGGTGCTTGTCACTGCCATACTTCCAATGAGGAAACGTCAGCATTTTGTTTGTTTGTTTTTCTACAGAAAGTCAATTGCATGCATACTTACCCGCCATGAACCTCACCACACGTCACCAGTAGACTGTATGTATCACCTACGCTCTTTTGTGTAACTGAAAGATGCTGCCTGTTGTGTGCCATGCTTTAGTTACACCATCAATGTGACATTATCTTTTATGACGCTTTCTTAAAAGCAAAAGACATGAATTTTCTTATTTATGCAGTGGTGTGCAGTTAAGGCTGTGATAGTTTAATTATGAATGAACCTCACATTTAATTTCTTTATTTAACACTCACCTACTGTATGTTAATGAGCATGGGGGTAGGAGATATGCAGTACATTTGCAAGTCATTTTCCCTGTAGAACCCTTCTCTCTCATGGTGCATTTGTATAAAGCTTAAGTACTGGTCCATTTTCCCCTGCTGTCCCGTTGAGAGACAACATTTCGGGCATAAGTCACACATGCACCAATGACTGTCTTCACTTAAGGAACAAAGCAGCATTACAAAGCATCTACCGTAACTGTTCAAACGGTACAAAGGGATTGAAATTTTGTGCATATTATTTCTATGCAACTGAATTTTATGAGCTGGGAAAACCACAAAAACATTAAGTTTCACTTCCTGAACAGCCCTTGTAAGGTGTTATTTTCAGCTATTTTAACAAGACAGTCCCAGCAGCAACCTGAAAACAGTGGGAAGACATATCATTAGTGGCATTTCTTGGTCACTGTGGACATGAGTGCCTTTCTGCATACACATACTGGCCAATACAAATGCTTGGAAGTAGGATATAGCCACCTTGGAAGCTTACGTTCAATGGTGAATAAAGTCACTGACAAACTTGGTTGTATCTTTTGCACCCTTAATTTGATAAAATAACTATGCACATATTGCACATTACATATTTAATTGCAGATGGAAATAATGTGTCCTTGACTAAATAAATTAAGGCATATCTCATACAAAATTATTTATTCATTCATTCATTCATTTTCTATGCCGCTTGTCCTCGTTAGGGTCGCGTGTATGCTGGAGCCTATCCCAGCTGACTTTGGCCGGGAGGCGGGGTACACCCTGGACTGGTCGCCAGTAAATCGCAGGGCACAATCGTACAAAAAATCATACAAAATTAATGAAAGCAAAAGAGTGATTAATTGAGAGAAATGTCAGAGGGAAAGCTGCACAGAAGTCTGAAGACAGATAATTCTGTATAGTCGTCCCTCGCTCCAGGTTTTCTCTCCCTCACTCTATCACAGCTTTAAAAAAAAAACATCATTAATAAATGATCACTGTTTTGTGGTTGACTACGGCCTATTATTAGTCCAAAAATGCATATTAAAGTAAATGTTATGTATTCTTGGGCTAAATTAAGCTTTTTCAAGCATAGAAATGTTCACTGGCCACCATGTTTCACTCGTAACACACACTGGACTTGATTGCTAACGATTTATTACTATGCCAATTATTTATAATGATTTAGCGGTTAGCATAGCCGCATAGTCAGGAGACCTGGAAGATCTGTGTCGGAATCTCCCTCCCACCATGCATGTTAGGTAATTGGTGAATCTTCATTCCATATATCCATTTTCTATACCGCTTATCCTCATTAGGGTCGCGGTTATGCTGGAGGTGGGAGTAAGTCACTCATGTACAAGTCACAAGTAAGCACCAAGTCTTTACCTTCAAGTTACAAGCAAATCCGAGTCAATCTTTATGAGAACCAAGCAAATCAAGTCGAGTCACGGCTCTTTGTCAAGCAAGTCAAATTGAGTCACTGCTTTTCATCTGCAAGTTGTGTCAAGTCATACACGTTTTAATTGGGCCAGTTTTACAGATTGAAAGCTTAAAAACAAGAGTCATAAACTTTTTGATTTTTTGTTACATATTTGACGACAAAAGACGTGCAGGGCCAAACAGAGATGAGTTCAAAAACAAAATGAAATCATAAATAATAAAATTAGTTTTCCTGATAATTTAAGATTTTGAGATTAAAAGTCGTAACATTACGAGATTTAAAGTGGTAATTTTACGTGTCATTGTGTAACACGTGTCCGAGGGAGTATAGTTCTTCAGTGGGGAGGGGAAATTCCCTCTGGCTTCAGACAAGCTTTTATTTATAACGGGACAGCAAAACAGAGCAGTTGGGTACAACCAGGTTAGCATGGGCTAACATCATCTCACCTCTTCACTCCTAATACCCCGCCTCTCTCCATACGCCTCCCGGTTTCATAGCAGTCTCAGACAATGCCTATAAAATAAAGTTACGACTTTTATTCCCGTACAGATACATTTTTAATCTTGTAACATGACGATCTTTTCTCGTACGTATACGACATTATTGTCGTCAATTTACAACTTCATTCTCGAAATCTGAGTTTTTAAACTCAGCTCTGTTTGGCCCTACATGTCGTTTGTTGTCAAATATGTAATAAAAAAATCTATAACTCTGGTTTTTAAACTTTAAATCTGTAAAACTGGCCTAATTAAAACGCGTATGACTTGACGCAACTTGCAGATGAAAAGCAGTGACTTGAATTGACGTGCTTGGTTCTCATAAAAATTGACTCGGACTTGCTTTTAACTTGAAGGTAAGGACTTGGTGCTTACTTGTGCCTTGTAGATAAGTAACAGGCATTGCCCAAGACAGCTATAAACACAGGGGGCTTGTGTGACCCTTGACCTGGGTCAAAGGTTTTCCCTCCGACTTATCCACGTTGTGTTCTGCCAGATTGCGCCGAAGTGAGCGCATGCATTAAATAAAGCAGCCGACTTGTTAAATACAGTCATACAGGTATATTTTGGATATTTAAAAAATACAACAAAGCGTAAGTAATGGCAAACCAAAAACAAGTCATTTCAAGTCAATTAGCACGGCCCGAGTTAAGTCTAAAGTCAACAACACCAAGTCTGCTACCCACTGAATGTACATTGTCAGTGTGAATGATTGTTTTTCTATGTTCCCTGCGATTGGCTGGCAGGGTGTGTATCCCACTTCTCGCGACTACACTAAAGCATGCCTTCTGACACTAATGAGGACAAGCGACAGAACATGGATGGATGGATCATCATCATAACAAGGGCTACTGATGTGGCTGTACTCCAGCTAAAACTCAAGTCTGAATCCCTGACGTCACTTCTTGTTCACACACCTGAAAGACATTTGTTGAACCACACACGAGCACACACATGGTAAAAATCATGGTTAAAACCTTTTATTTAAAAAGTGAGAAACATGTTTTTCATTTTCTGACTATGAACATTTTCCATTTATGGATATTGACAGCAATCCCTTGTTTGTCCAGGAAATAATCCAAACATAATTAACATAATGTGGCATGATACAGTTCACATGCTCAGTTGTATGCTAAAGTGTAGAAGATGTAAAATTAAACATAAAACATTTCCTGTATAATCTCAGGTTTTAAGGTGGGGGCAGGCAGTTTAGGCCTGGAACAGATTATTCCATTATTTTCTATGAGAGATGTGAGAAGATGCAACATTTTACTTGCCCTGGTGCTGACGCTGGTTGATGAACAACTTATAGGTTGTTCTTTATTGGAATTTTCTTAATCGCATTTGACATAAAGCCGACGTTATCCTTGCAAGGTAAAAAAAAAAATTAACAGAAATAAAATGGAATTATACTGTATTAACCATTTCAAGGGAGCGGTCATATTTCCTCAATTGAACGTCAGAGGAGAAAAAAGGCACCGGTCTGCCACCCAGTGGATGAAACTACTTACTACATATGACAGATGGGTATACACTTTTTTTTTTTACACTAAAACTGAAAAAAACGCTACGTCATCGCACGTGCTTCAAATATTTGGCGGGTTGTCGCAGGTGATCCCACTTGGCCACTAATGGGCTACGCCTTTTAAAGAGCCCTGCCATTGAACGCAACGGGGTGATTGTTCCACACATACACTCGCAAACGTGCTGTTATTACAAAGAGAAGAACATTAAAAATGTCCAATGACGTTTCCAAGAAGAAGGGCAAGGGTTCCGGTGAGAAAAGGGCGAAGAAAAAGGTGAAGCGGAAAGAGACATACGCCATGTACATCTATAAGGTTTTGAAGCAGGTAACACACTACAAAGCATTTTGTGTTCTAAGGGGGGAAAAAGTTGAATTTGGCTTTTTAGGTTCATCCGGACACAGGCATCTCCAGCCGGGCCATGAGCATCATGAACTCCTTCGTCAACGACTTGTTCGAGAGGATCGCCACCGAGGCGTCCCGCTTGGCTCAGTACAACAAGCGCTCCACCATCACCAGCCGGGAGGTGCAGACCGCCGTGCGGCTGCTGCTGCCCGGGGAGTTAGCCAAGCACGCCGTGTCCGAGGGCACAAAAGCGGTCACCAAGTACACCAGCTCCAAGTGACGACTTGGGACGGGAAACGTGCTTTGGTTGTACATCTGCAGCCATGGTGGCTACTAATAAAGTATACTCTGTGTCATCTTTGGCTCCATCACTAGGGGGCACCATTGCACCGCTGCGTTTGCAAGCATGTAGACCAAGACTATCAGGATTCATTTTGGGGTTTAGAGATGAAATGGATGGCGCAATGAGGGTAATCTTGGTGAGCCGGCATTTCACAGAGCCGTTCAAAAAACGTTTTCGTTTTTATATTTTTGAAGTTTTAACAAGCCAGCCTGGCCTAAACTCGTTTTATCTGGAAAATAATCACTGGAAGGTAAAGAATTTGGATACTCCACCAAATTATTCTCAAATATTGATTCTAACCTTATTTGACATTTGTGAATTACATTTTGAAGTCTGATCTATCTTAATATCACTCCGCTTTGACCGTGACGTCACAAGTTTGAATTACCCTTTGTACAAAATTCGTGTATGTGTGTAAACCTCAACTTGAACGCGTACAAACTGTTACTATGAATTTCCACACAAGAACATTGTTAATAATCCAGAGCAACAAAACATACAAACTAACAATAGACAGGTGGACTGTCCTGAGGTTTATTTTGCTGCTCAGTAAAACGCCCCTATTTATGTCTAACGTTTGGTTTTAATGCAGAAGATCAGGCTTTGTAATCTTGGCAGTATATTTACGGTGTTAAATAATTTGGTACTTAGAACATTTCCTAGAATCCCAAAGTGAGGTACGTACTCCCCACTCTGTGATTGGCATTCCCTTTGCCCCAACCCCCACGAATGATGAGGTCATGGGACTGGGGGCCCACGTTACCTCTTCGGGCTGTGCCTGACGGGCTCCATGGGTGCAGGCCTGGCCACCAGACACTCGCCATCGTGCCCGGCTCCAGAGGGGGTACCCGGTGGCCTGCGTCCGGCCAAGGGAAGACTCAGTTGGTTTTTCTTATTGATCATTGGGACCTATTGAGACACTTCATTGTCTGGTCCCTCTCCTAGAACCTAGGTGACCTTGGGATTTCCTAGGCTTGTCATATCTCCTAGGTTTGTCAAGGGTGGCCCTACCAGGGGCATGAACACAAACTCCTCCACCATGATAAGGTAGTGACTCGGGAAGGAGAATTGGATTTTCCAAAATACATATTTGAACAGTTTCCACTTGCGAGAAGAGCGCATGTACTTTAGTTAAATATTTTTTTTTACATAAGTTTTAGTTCCAAGTGTGTTTGTTTGCCCCCCTCCCCTTTTGGTCTAGGAAGGTTGCCACCATGACTATGGGAAAGCTGTAAATCTCATGTTTTATTTTTTACTAAACAAACCTTCAGAGACGGTGTACAGTTTATAACGTCCAAATTCTTTCGGTTATGTTAAGCTATTATTGAAGTAGTCTATCTGAGGGGTCCCCAACTAGGCCATGACTTGTACCATTCTGTGGGCAAGACCGAGGCGGCCCCAAAAAATATTCCTCAAGCAATACAGATATCAGTAAGCAGGTTACGTGGTTTATTTTATCAATAACTCAATGTGTTTTCTTTTTTATTTAGAAATTAGAAGGAACCAATAGGGTGAACCCCGCCTCTTGTCCAAAGTCAGCTGGGATATATACTCCAGCACACCCCAGTGATCTAAATGAGGAAAATGGATGGATGGAATTTAGAAGGAACTATCTATTACGCTCCACAAAGGCAATGAAAATGTTACTGGTATTCCCATCCAATTACTTGTGTGAAATTTCAGAGTTTTAGGTAGGGACAACAACCAAAACAAGGCTGGATGGATGGTAAAATCACAAGGCACCTGTCTCTCACGCTCATCAAACCCCGCTATTATCCTCTTCTCTCTGAAATTTGATCATTTGCTTAATTTTATACAACAGGGTTCCTGAGCTCACCTCTCTCATTTTAATTCAACAGCAAGAAAAACTAAGTCCAAACTTATGATTGGTTTTGCATTTGCAAACCTATAGAAGGAAAAGTGCAACAAAGTTAACCCTCTTCTGCTTTATAATCAGGTGTTTAAAAAAACACTTGATTACAAAAAACAGCACTGGCAGTTTCTGGAATTTAATTTGCATACAACACAGGAAAGGATAAAGGTCTTTTTAATTAAGATAAGGATTGCATCTATGTTATGTTTATCAGTGGCGTTCCATTTCAACAAAGTATGATGAATACTAATGTGCCATATACAGACACCACCATGATGTTGATTGCAATATTTGATGCCGGCAACTTTGATTATCTCAGATATTTAAGTTTTCTCACTGACATTGCGCCCACGCCTAGCGGTAGTCATACGCTGGCTGTCTCCTTCAGGCACGCTGCTATGGAACATATTATAGATGGCTGCATTAGTGACTGATGCACAGCCTGGGCTGCCTTGCCTTGTTTTTGCGTCGGGAGCACATTATTAGAAAATGTTCCACTTGGCAGGGAAGCCTTGTATTAACCGCAGCCACAACTGAAATGAGGTTGTGATAGATGGTTAAAGTTATTCAAGACTATTAGGCTGAAATATGATGCTCTCTATTGTCACGATGAAGCAGAGGGCTATTTGCATGTTGATCAGACAATTGGAATTCGCAAGGACCGATGCATTGCATTGTGTGGAGTGGGCTCAAATAATATAGAAATGTAATCATGCTACCGCAGAGTAGTTCGGAGCAATGGTTTGATTTAATGCTCTATAAATTCATTTGGGTTCTCCTGCAACATCTTAAGCATCCTAAACAGACATGGGGGAAATTCATTTTTACCATTTTTAGAAACCTCATTTATTAAATGCATCCATTAAAACCAGCATTGATTGGCCAACATGCTAACCACATTTTGTAGATTAATATTCAATACAACAGGTCTAAAAAGTACTTCAGCATTCAAAGTAAAAATAAAAAATGAAATGCAACATATTCAATCTGCTTATAATCATGCAATGTCATTCGTTATATTGACTTAGCTGGCAGGCTAATGTCGAGGTCCAGCTACCACACCTCTCTTCTACTGGTGTTCTTTTATACGCACTACATATGCTCTCAAAACGGGATACTTTGTCCAGTAATTCTGCTTTAACCCAACAACAGATTAATCTGCAAAGCCATTAGCATTTGCTATAGCCCTAATTACGTTTCATCATGTTCGCAGTATATTTAAATGACTGTAAAATGTAGCAGGAGGGCTATAGTTAAAGCTGTGCCACAGTACTCCAAACAGCATTAAGCGGCACATAATCAGAAGGAACTAATTGCGTATGATTGCATAAATGAAGTGGCTCTCGTTCATCAGGGCTAATGTCCAGCCTATTTTTTACCCCCCTGTGAGAGGAAGGCGGCTGTCCGGGAAGCAGAAAAGCTATGAAGCTGTACAGCTTGTGGCGGTAAGGTAATGGAAAAAAACCCCAAACATTTAATATGTCCACAGGGGGCGTCTTATTGATGTTTTTTGTTGTCATCAGAGCTGCTGCTTTTCCACAAAAACCAAAAACACCAAGTCCATCCATTTGAGAAATGAATTTATTGAAGTTGCCGTCCTTTATTTCCCCCATTAGTAAGTGTTTAGTTCAGCGTTTTAAATAATTGCTTTACAAGGAATGATATTTAAAATACATTTGGGAGCCAATGAGGCGGGAAAGTGCCTACATGTTTTGCTGATGACACCCGGGCCATTTGCGAGACATCAAAGTAGAGAGGAGGTAGCCCAGATGCATATTATAAACTCATTATGTATATAATTTAAAAGGATGTAGTCCAGCCACGGAAAACAATATTCCTAGTCCCGGGAAATGTGTGCTCTCAAACTTGAAACTCGTGCTCGCCTTCACTTTAATGTGCTATTCATTACCCCGCTGTAACATAATGACCTCGGTTTCAAAACCCTAACGTATAGACTGCAGCCAGGCCGTCGTGTAAAGCTCACCTCAGATACATTTCTTTGTATTGACCCCCAAACACATGATAAGAATAACCTTTTATAAATGAGTAATTAAGTGTACTGCATATGGAATTGTGTTTGGGATGTATATATTTGCACCACTTTGCTAGAATATCACAACGCTGCTGAGAAAATACTGGCGCATCATTTAAAAGTCATACGAGTCAGGGGGTGCCCGGCGAGTACACCTTAAAAGGCTTAATTACCTGCTGTCCCTCCTCCATCTAGAACACTTCACGAGGGGCAGACACGCACAGCGGTAGCTAGTCATTCAGGCTAATGCTCCGATGCAGGGAGCCGGGCGGATACATAAAAACCATTAGGACTTGTGAAAGAGAAGAAAAATACTGTTACTAACACGGTGTACACACAGGGGGGGTTGTCTTTTTCATTTGAATCCAAGTATTGGTCGGCTCACAAATTGTTTTAACGGCAACATTTTTTAATTAAGATGAATCGTATTTTGTTCTAAAACGTTCCAAAACATTTAACATATAACTGTACAGGGCCGCACGGTGGCTAAGTGGTTAGCACATTGCCCACACAGTCAGGAGATCTGGAAGACCTGGGTTCGAATCTCCGTTGGGCATCTCTGTATGGAGTTTGCATGTTCTCCCCGTGCGTGCGTGGGTTTTATCCGGGTACTTTGATTTCCTCCTACATTCCAAAAACATGCATGTTAGGTTAATTGGCTACTCTAAATTGTCCATCAGTATGAATGTGAGTGTGAATGTTTGTTTGTCTATATGTGCCCTGCAAATGACTGGCGACCAGTCCAGGGTGTACCCCGCCTCTCGCCCAAAGCCAGCTGGGATAGGCTCCAGCATCCCCGCGACCCTAATGAGGATAAGCGGCATAGAAAATGGATGAATGAATATAACGGTACACGCAATATTTTAGGTAATATTCATTATTATTTTAAAAATGTAATAATAAAGTCAATACAATCAATCAATCCAAGCCAGTTGCAGGCTAGCCAATGAACTAAAGCTGATAACATTTCACGGTGTACATTGATCCCCACATATTTGCTGATGCCACACATTTGTGAAATCCAGCCGTACAACTTGCAGTGAGGTGAGCACACCATCGAGAAACTGATCATATCTTTGAATTAATCTTTATTGTACAGACTGAACTCGAAATTGAAACCAGGACAATGCAACAAAATGGAGAAGAGTGAAGAATACGAGCATATTCATGAGTCCAATTGAATGTTCATCTCAATGAATTTGAACATTTGACACATTGAAAGTACTTCCTGCCTCTCACGACCCCCCCAACAGTTAAACGCACCCCCCCGGGGGCCCGCCACACTATTTAAGAAGCACTGCTTTAGAGGGCGGCGTCACAGCAGACTAAAGCGGGGTTGTAGCACTATCCAGACACTTAGGCTAAAGGCTAGACTGTGACTCAATTCCACCTGTTCTATTGATCATCTTGCATTAATTATTATTAATTAGGGATGCTCCAGTCGATCGGCCACCGTTTGGTATCGTCCGATTTCGGTGGAAAAGCGTGTGATCGTCATACGCCAAATGCCTTTCAATACTGATTACATAAACAATCACCCGCTTGTTGCGTGCATCCTGTAAGGATGCGTGTGTGCAGTAAACTTTCTTGCTCTAATGCCTTCCTCCTTTCCTTCACAATGAGCAAGGGAATGCAAACCCAACATGTCTGCTGTGTGGAACTCCTATGCCATTTGCGAGAGTTTGCTTCCTGCAACACATGCCACATGCCGTCTCTCCCACTTGGAGCCGCTCTATTAGTACCTGGAAGATGCAGACACACAAGCCAGGCTTTCCTAGAGCGTCAAAAATAAGACATTTTAATGGATGTGTTAATTACTCAGGTTTATTTGCTTTTTGCAGAGGGTGTCGGACAAAAAAACCACGTGAATCGCGGGGATCTAGTGTGCACAAATATTTTTGGGTGGTCATGATTGCTGCAAGACAGCAGGGACTCGCAGCTGCCTCTGATGGAGCCTGCAGAATGACAACACGTGAGACAAAAATAGCATTACTTGTCAGAGTGCAGGGAGGGCTTCATACCAAATATCAAAACAAGCAACGCCGAGCGGCTGGTAGGCACACTGCAGACGGTGTTCCGAGAGTGCGTAAACAAGAGCTTTCTTTTCTGGTCCATTTGATTTCGTTCCTCTGTTTTTCCTTGGATGAGGCAAGCTGTCCAGCATGTTGCAAGGCAGCTTTGTCTTCACATCCACAGCTTTACGCTCCCTCCAAGTGGATGAAGACATGCTGGAAAGACACAGGTACAAGCAGCGTTTGGCCTCCCATCACCTTCTTAGCTATAGGCTGAAGAAGGAAGCCATCGAAAGAGTTCCATTGAGGTCCAGCACGTTCCTGAAGCCGGCCGTGTGCCGAGACGTGGTCGTCCAAAACGCTGTGTATACGGGCAACCTGGAGGCCATGCAGAGGCTCTTTCCTCGAGGATCCACGGCCAACCTCATCATTGAGCCGCAGGGCGGAGAGATGCGATGGGTTGCCCGGGGGGAGGGTAAGAGACAACATCTTATCATCATTAGGACTTCATTTCAGGTTTCAAGAGACCTGAATTCACAGAGTACTGACCCTATTCAGTATTTTTAGAACGAGATCACAAGTTATTATCTTTAGATGTGGTCACATGTCTGCCATAAAAGGAAAAACATCTCTTTGCTTTGTGTTATGGTCGCTGATCCACTGCCAACTAAACTGACTTTTTTCCTTGTTGATTCATTTAAAGAGACTTCAAGTCATAAATTAACACCCTTATATAGTTTTTCGTCCTGTATTCAATCTCTATTCAACTGTCAGTTTGATGCAGTTGTCTCCCTTAACTGGTTGCTGCATTTACGCTACCCCCATTATTGGCTGGGATCTGCACTGGCAAGGTTCACTGGGTCATATCACATGACCTCCTCCTGAAATAGCCTCGTCTGCGCAAACAACACACACATAAGCCCACAAGCTACCCTCCGAAACCATTAAAAAGCTAACCAGTTAGGTCTAGTATGGCTTATGCAGCACCAAAAGTGAAGTGGCACAAGCCCAAGACGTTCCGCAACGACGTGATCGCCACTTCCAAGGCCACAGGGTGCATCCTGCAGTTTTGGAACTCTCTGCTTGTGGGCGACGAGCTGACCCTGATCAGCATTATGGATGAGGACAAATACGTCCACCTGATTGATGCTGTTTATGACACCAGCAACATAGACGAGTGGAAGAACTTCAGATATAACTACCGAAGCTTGAGTAGGTTTTTGTTGCGCTTGTTTGCTGTCTAGACGTTGCCTGTCACTCCTCCTCTCTGCAGGACTTTGGTCGCTGACCTACGAGCAGGAGCTGACAACGCCGCTTCACATCACAGCTGGACGAGGCTTTGCGGACTGCCTGAGACTCCTGCTTCAACGTGGAGCCAGTGTAGACATGGCGCCTGGTGGCATCACCGCCTTGCACGAGTCATGCGCCAACTGCGAATCCGAGTGTACCGAACTGCTACTGGTCCATGGCGCCAATGCCAATGCCGTCTCAGAGGATGGTCGCATGCCTTTGCACTTGTGCACAACTCCTGAATCTTTTGAGTGAGTAACAAAGGCACGGAGGTACTGTGAATGTATAGCTCTAATCAGCTGTCCACCTACAGATGTGCCAAACATCTCCTTCAGTTTGGTGGAGCCATCAATGGCCGCACTGTAGATGAAGACGACACCCCTTTACATGTGGCAGCCAGGAACGGCCTACCAGATCACGTAGAACTGTACCTACGCTACGGAGCCGGCGTGGACAAACCGAACGATGAAGGCCTCACACCCCTGAACGCCGCCTGCTCTCAGCCACAGGAGCTGCAGGACCTCCAGTGTTACTTCAAGGTGTGCCAGCTGCTGTTGAAGGCAGGAGCTGACCTCCACACCACGGACCAAGACAAACACACCCCTCTCCATATGGCGTGTAAGAACGTCAATGCAGACTTGGTGGATCTGCTCTTGGCCAACGGGGCCTGCGTTAACAATATGGACTATGGCGGCGAAGCTCCCATGCATAAAATCCTGAAGGTGGTGTGCTACAAGATCGCCCATGGTCCTGAGCGGGTTGTCCGTGCCCTGCTCAACCATGGCTCTATTCGGGTGTGGCCTGGAGCACTTCTAATGGTAGGAAAACTCTCAAACTAAGTTTATAAGTAGTACGGTTCATTGTAGTTCTTCATGATACGCATTTCACCGAAATTTCATTGTAAAGTGACCCAAAATATCGGATCCAAACTGATTCAGTGTCCCTTGATTGCCCAAATTATGAGTCAGTGATGATCCAATTGCCAATTAGCCATCAAGATGTCTAATTTTGCATAATTATCTTGCGCTGCACTTTGAACACCTTGAGTGAGACAGTTCATTTGGTATTTCCAAGACCTCACAACTTCCCAAGCCTTCTAATTTCATGACACAACATGACACATTGCTCTCGCTGCAGGAAGTAGACTTACAACTACGAGTGCACCCACGTGCGCCAGACAGCATGCCTGCTTCCTAATTAGGCAAGTGTTAATAGGAGATTAATTAGCACTAATTGCATAATTTCCAGTTAAACCCCTGGAGGGAGCCCCAATCTGTTCATTTCAAGTGTTTAATTACTTTATTTCTTTTGAATCCGAGCTTGCTCGTGAAGTCTAGATAATAGCAAAAGTATGAATCCTGTTGCTTTTCCTTTGTGTTGTTTTTGGTACTTTTTCAGGTTTTGAAGCACTGCTCGGAGTCACCACGCACCATTGAAGTTCTGCTCAATGCCTACAGTCAACTTAAAGTCAACGACACCTGGGTTGAGGCTGTATCCCCTGAGGTGTTCAAGGCAAGTTTCCTCAACCGTTGCTCTGTATTATATTTTGTACTTCGAACAGGTTGCATGCCGAGGTTCGCACATTTGAACAGCAGCTAGACTAAAAGTGCATCAAACCAATGGGGACCGATTTATACATTTACCGTCTACTATGTCAGGGGTCTGCAACCCGCGACTCTCTTGTCCGTCTGCTGTGCCTCCGGCTGATTTATGTTTCTGTGTAGTCATTACGCCGTCCCACCTGACGCTGTCATGAACCTTTCAAAGTTCTGCATTGGATTTAAGTGTGTGAATTTGCACTGCACTTTTTTTTCTTTCTTTTTTCCCTTTGTTGACTGGAGAGGATGTACAAGGCAGGAGCTCCGATGAGGATACTATAAACTACTAAACTATTTTGGTGCTTTTCTGAATACATTTCATGAACACAAGAGTGCAACTGGTGTCTGATTCCCTCAACCTTAACTTGGATTGGCGAGAGGTACAGATTCCTTGAAATAAACGAGTTACGTGTGCTGAAAGCTGCTAGGAAGCCAAGCTAACCGGCTAGTTACGGAAGTTTGGGGTTGACCTTAAGAAATTGCAGTCACAGATTCAACATGTACAATCGCAGAATGACCCACAAATACAGTAAGATTACTTTCAACAATACAAACATTGATATCAACATTGAAAGAGCACGTTCAACATAGTATTAAAATCAGGAACTCATGTACTCACATTAAATCACACTCACAGTACAACACCAAGACAGCAAGATGATGATCCGGAAATCAACAAGGGAAGAGGGAAGGAAAGAGGAGGAAAAAAGAGGGAAAAAAAGATTTTTTAAAAAAGAAAAATGTGATATATGCATGTATGTGTATGTATATAATATATATGTGTATGTATGTATGTATACATATGAATGTATGGGTGTATGCATGTATATACACAGTATGTATGAGTATCTATTAGCAAATCATGTGAGAAGGGGGTAGGATTAAATAAGCTCTGCTTCTTCCTACTCCTTTTCAGACATGTACAAATGAGGAATGTAACATGAATAATTCTTTGTACAATCTATGCATGTTCCAAACAAATTAAACCAAACCAAAGTGCTGTGGGTAATGCTTTCTGGTTTGTCAACTTGGTAAGAAACCATGACGCAAATATTTTGCCATTGTTCATTAGGTTACTTTGTCGCTATTGAACAATTTGAACTTGAATTAATTGATATGTAACAACGCTTTTATTGTAAATGTTCAGAATCATCTTTATGGGCCAAGTATGGTTACACAAACAAGGAAATTGACTCCAAAATCAGAAGAGAAGGATTAGGAACAGGTACAGGAAGACAGGGAAGGAACGTGACAATACTTTTAAGGGCATTGTATAATAGTGTTGTCTTCTATTTAGTTGTGAAATTGGTTTTGTGGCTCCAAGTGGGTTTTCATTTGGTGTAAACGGGTCAAAATGGCTCTTTTGATACTAAAGGTTGCTGACCCCTGTCCTTGATTGACCATCTACTAATTTCTTTGGATTTGCTCCTCAACCAGGAGCACAAGGAGTTCTACGAGTCGGTCTTCTCCCTTGAACGGACTCCTCGTTCCCTGCAGCACTTGGCTCGCTGCAGACTCAGGGTCTACCTGGAGGGTCGGCTGCACAAGGTGGCTCCAAAACTGGACCTGCCCACCTTTCTCAAGAACTACTTGCTCCTGGATTACAGAGGTTATGTCCATTAAAGCACTTCTTAAGCATTGAGGAATAAATTACCTGCTGCGAAAAACAGTAATGTGCGAGGTGAGAGATGCGTGACCACAGTTTGGTTTTGCACCACTAGAGGGAGCTACAGACTAGATGTGATGGAGTATTGACTGCCGTTTCAGGTATGAACTGTATTCATATGTTTTAGGAAATTGTTACTTGTGGTAATTGTTACTTCACAAATGTACACCCTTTAGTAGAGAGGGTGTTATTACTGAGTTATTACTGGATAACCCTCTCTAGTAATAGAGAGGGTTATCCAGTAATAATGTTCTGCTGTCCCATTTTGACGTTGCCTAATAACTCCATATATGATTGTACCTATTAGTTATTTTAGGAAAAATACAGTATTTCGGGCAGTTAAATGCACTTTTCGTTTCATTTTTTTATTTTGCTTTTTGTGCAAAATGGTATTGTGCTCAAAACAGCGCAAACTCAAACAATTGTATTGAAATATGCTTCTGTGTTTCAAATGTTTTAATAAATAAACATACATACATATTTCTTTTAAGTTCTGAAAAAAACAAGGTCGCAAGGTTTTTGTAAGTATTTGGAAACTTTCATTATCGTGTAACAATTTTTTCCCCCACTTTGCCAAAATTTGCACTGCTCTTATTATTATCATTATTTAATTATTATTATTACATAATTGGCTAACAGTGTGGTTAGCACATTGGCCACACAGTCAGGAGATCTGGAAGACCAGGGTTCAAATCTCCGTTGGGCATCTCTGTGTGGAGTTTGCATGTTCTCCCAGTGTGTGGGTTTTCTCCGGGTACTCCGGTTTCCTCCCACATTCCAAAAACATGCATGTTAGGTTAATTGGCGACTCTAAATTGTCCATTAGAGTATGAATGTGAGTGTGACTGCTTGTTAGTCTATATGTGCCCTGCGATTGACTGGCGACCAGTCCAGGGGGTACCCCGCCTCTCGCCCAAAGTCTGCTGGGATAGGCTCCAGCAGACCTGCGACCCTAATGAGGATAAGCGGTATAGAAAATGATTGAATGAATGAATAATTGGCTAACATTTGCCGGCTTCTTTGTTTCATTATTATTATTATTAATGTTACATCAGGAGAATAATAATTATATTTATTTTTTCTCACTTTTTTCAAATTTGCAGGGTTCTTGTTTTTATTACTATTATTATGACATGCTGTAATTATTTGCAGGGTTTTTCTTAATATTATATAATATAATTATATACATATTACATATATGTATTATATAATATAATTATAAAGATATAGATATAGAATAAGACGAAAAAGAACCGTGTACATTTTACAAAAGTGGGAAACATATAATCTATTATGTGATATCATTCTTATTATATAATAATAATATTACAAAAAAAAAAACAAATGTATATAGAGCAGCATACTTACATATCTCAGCATGTCTTCAGTGGAGAGGTTCTGCTGAAGTCACATGATGTGATGCTCAGAATTAGGCTGGCTCCATTGCTAATCAGGGTGAGTTGTGATATTATGTTGATGTCCTCAGTGCAATCAGACGAGAGGTTGGCCACCCTGGACTCAATAGGGCTAATCATCAGCTCCCATGGCCATTTACAAGATAAAACCATCTGTCATCAAACCCCTGCTTAAGGATGAAGGAAGACAACACACGAGCAGGTGTGCAAAGAGTATTCAGTTGGTTCATCTAGCAGCTAAAATTAGGTTAAAGTTGAGCGTACAGATTGCAGTCAAGTCCCTCGAAGTCTTCAGCCTCCCTCCCTAATCTGACTTCGGCCATGGAACATGTTGCAAACCCACGCATACACGCCTTCCATCCGAATCTAATTTTCCCAAAGTATCTCTCTCCAGGGGACAATTGTTGCAGCACTTCTTTATCCGGGGCCAAACACATTGTTTTGGGGCCCTGGAGAATAGGCCTGAGAGCGAGGGAGTGGGGAAGGGGTGGGGGACATCTGCCTTCTCTCCACACTCTTGATGCCAGTACGGGGGGGGGGGGGGCTCCACAAAAGGCGCGTTGTTTTGAATCCAGAGTAATTGCTAATCATCAATCAAAATTAATAATAGCTGATTGGCTTGGTGTGGTCGATGGTGATAGAAGGGGAAGGGCTGGAGCAGTCTGTCTATGGTGCAAAAACGGGGGGCGGTGGGTCCCTACTGGGAAACGACCGCCTCTCAGGACAGCCAAAAAGTCAGAGGCTGAATAAGGAAATGAAGCGTAATTTGAGGAAGATGGATGAGCCCCCAGGGACCCCCACACCCCCTTTCATGCCTCTTGTATTGCACATGATAACCAAAGCGCGCTCACCCTCTCTCTCTCTCTCTCTCTCTCTCGCTCTTTGCGCGCTCACATCACAGAGGGAGGAGTTTCCAAAGAGGTGTTGGACCAAGCAGCGTGTGTTTATGTGTCAGTGTGGGACAAATAAGAGGGGGACAAAGGGGGTGTAACGGTGTGAGTGACACAAGCGGACTGCAGGTCTCCACGTTTTACCAAGGGTTCCACTTCCGGGGATGCGTCTCAGGATTCTACAACATCGAAAAGTTTGAGTTTTTTGGAGAAGAAAACCAGGGAGTTTGCATGCAAAGATGCAGAGACCAGGAGGGCAAGGGACTGCGTTTTCCATCGATTCTCTCATAGGGACCCCCCAGCCCAGACCGGGACACCTGCTCTACACGGGCTACCCCATGTTCATGCCCTACAGACCTCTGGTCATTCCACAGGCGCTAACGCACTCGCCTCTGTCCTCCGGGATACCTCCACTGGCGCCTCTGGCTTCCTTCGCGGGCCGTCTCACCAACACCTTCTGCGCCAGTCTGGGACAAGGCGTGCCCTCCATGGTGGCTCTTACCACCACCATGCCCAGCTTCTCGGATCCGCCGGACACTTTTTACCCGCCTCAAGAGCTGCCGGGCCCGCGTCTGAGCGCCGCCGAACCCGGGGCGAGGAGGCAGGAGAGCCCGCATTCGGAGGAGCTACACAGTCGGGATAAAGGCTCCGAGTTGCTCAACTTCTCGGAAAGTTTTCAGACGATATCAGGTAATATACATACATACATATATATAGTTTATTTTACTTAACTTATTTGACTGTTTAAAAAGGGACTTAAAGCTGAGCGTAAAGAAGCAGCACTTGTGCGTAAAAGTCGCGAGAGTGCACTTAATAAATAGATATTTATTAAACTTGAGTATATAAAATGTAGTATTTGATTGGTCCCAGTGGACGACACAATAGATTGGGTGCTATAAAATAAAGTAGAGCAAGAACGCACGCAGACTCAGAGAGAGGCCTTCACTATAAGGAATAGGAATTAATACCCAGTGGCACAAAAAAAGCGTCTGAAAATAGTTTTGAAATTGCACATTTTTACTTAACTTTCTAACTGGAGATTCCTTTTTTTAGGTGAGACCAAACTGTACAGTTCAGACGACGAGAAACTGGACCTCAAGTCTGCAGAGACCGTGTGCAGTGACCGGGAGGACAGCTCCGCGGACAGCGAGAACGAGAGCTTCTCGGACGGCAACACCTGCGGGGCTCTATCCCAGAAAGGCAAGTTGAAAGTGGGACCCCACGACGTGCTCCCGGCCGGTGGCTCCTCGGCTGGGAAGAGCCGTAGGAGACGAACCGCTTTCACCAGCGAGCAGCTGCTGGAACTGGAGAAGGAGTTCCACTGCAAAAAGTACCTTTCTCTTACCGAGCGCTCGCAGATTGCGCATGCGCTCAAACTGAGCGAGGTCCAGGTGAAGATCTGGTTCCAGAACCGCAGGGCCAAGTGGAAACGGATCAAGGCCGGCAACGTCAACAACCGCTCGGGTGAGCCTGTGAGGAACCCCAAAATAGTGGTGCCCATCCCGGTGCACGTCAACAGGTTCGCTGTGAGAAGTCAGCACCAGCAAATTGAACAAGCAAGGCCGTGAAACGTTACTAGAAATTGACAGAAATATGAAACACTTCATAATTAAAGCGACTCCAGCATGAGGCGCAAACTGGAGGGGGATCCAGTGACTCCATGAACAAGACTGAGCATTGTCTGCAAATACGCTGTCACTGTTATTTATTGATTTGTGAATATGTAAATAATGAACAAGAAAAAAGGTACAAATGGGCACTACGAGAAGAGTCTTTTTTAGTATTTATATGTCAGGCCAAAACCTTGTGTTGGTTGCATGTCGTTTTCTCATTTAGTGGAGTCTTTTTTGTTCAGTCTTTGGTACAATTTGTTTGCATGTAAGAACCACGATGACCAAACAAGGGACAAGTGTAAACTATATTGACCTAATAAATCGCTTTATATATAAAATGTTGGTTTTGACATTTAATGTTATTGTTTGGAGTTGTGTGTTCAGGGACTATTTGTTATGAAAAAATATTATTCTTACAAAAAACAACAACACAAATAGAACATTTACAGTTTTTAGATGTTAAACATTTCAAAATTATGTACCCTTTACGTTTTATGTTTTACCCTTGGAAACCGGAAATGCAGGTTAATTCATGAATTGATTTTTAGTGATTGATTGTGTCGATTGACTGACCACCTTTTAAACTAATCAACTTTTCCATCAGCCACTACTTAAGGTGGGGGGGGGGCAAAAAAAAGCATGCTTAATAACCATTCTTAAGTGATAGCTTAGATTCTTGTTTTGGTTTGAAATGATTTAATTAGTGATATATTAGTAACACTGAACTCCCGGGTTGTATTGACATTTTTGCCATTTTGTTTGGTGGGAGAGAAAAAACCAAACACGTCAGACGGTCTAGAGTGATGGCTGCAAAAGAATAATGCCAATGAATACACGCTGTTGAATATTTTTTAACTCTGGCAGAGTTCAGCCACACCACAAAACACAACCTATTCCAGCTACAGCATATCAAGTATTTGTAACCACATCCGCCGGGAGGAAAGGGAAGCAAGCGGAGGGCCTTTGCTGTTTTAATGTTAACTTCATTTTCCTGTGAACGTTCTCCAGAAAAAGCTCAAACTGGAATCATTTCACTTCATAATTCTCTTTTTCTTCAAACACTCAAGCCTCCAGCCCTGCTCGTGTTACTGCAGCACCTGTTGAAGAGCCCTCAAATATTTATTAGTTGAACATTTCATGCAGGCAAGCAGCTGCCCTGCATATCAATATTTATACAGAATTTGGTTATACTCACATTTGAATGTCTAATGCATCACATTCCCTTTGACCTGTGATGATGTTGACTTTCCAGCTCTTGACACTGACGTGGCGATTCAATTGTTGGTGTTTGGGAAGGAGCGCTACAACTTTTTATTATTGCCCCATAGAGCTGATTAGTAGATGCTTAATTCCCCGACACGGTGCCAGTGTCACAGCTATTTTGGAGAGGGGGCGGTGACGGGGACAGTCATTAATCTCATTATCCCATTTCACACTGACTGTACAACTGGCATTTTTACACCTATTTTAAAATGTTGCCGACGTGTAGGAACAAAAGCACAGAAACAGATTGAGAGGCTCAAAGTCAGCTTCCTGCCGTTTGGAAGGTGTATCAGAAGCCCCTTTTACATTTCCACGTGTCTCAAAACGGACTTTTGTCTGGGTTGCTGTTCTTAGACAGCGTCGGCATGAAATGTGGAGATGATCCGCCAATGTTGCACCTTCTTTTGGAGGTTGTATTACAAGACCGTTTCCAACTTTATACAGCGCACACACAAAATGGGTGGTGCAGGCAACCTCGCAATTTTCTGCCATTTCAGGTACAATCAGAAGCAAGGATATCCAGTAATGGCAGAACTGGTTTGTGAAGTTTAACATGTGGGACTGGCATTTTTCTGCCTTTTTTCGCTGCCACTGTCCTGTGTGAATGGCACTGACAGAAATGTTCAAACTTCTGTATTTTCCATTCACGCTGCCCGTACAAGCTGTCTTTTTTCCCCGTTTAGTTGACCGAGCTGTAACTGATGTGGGACCTCACCTGTGTCTCAAAACTATTCCACAATGACAGGACAGGAAGTGAAGTTCAACACGCCAGACTGACTTCCCCTCCCTGTTGTGCTGAAACCAATTGTCGTGGTCTGACAAGTATTTTTACAGGTCACTCCAGCTGCTGCATGAACTAATGATCTCATTGCCGTGTGAAAGGACTTGCAGTTGTGGCAATATCTTTGTCGCACGGGCAAATATTTGTCGGCTTTTCTGTTACGGCAATTTTTCACGATTTCTGTGTGAAAAGAGAGCCTGTTTTAGAGCCTCTATTATACATGAATGATAGATAAATCTATTAACTTCCTCCAGTGAAGTCTTGACTGGACACTGGTGCGTCACTCCAGCAACAAATGGAAACATCATCAATTCTTCCTAGCTTTCGTGTAAAAATAAAACCACCTGCCGAGGCCTGAGTGGTGGGTGCGTGACGTCCACACTCCACTGATGTATGGGCAGATGCATCAAATCTCCCAAGATAAACAAGCGCTGGGTTTCATCAGGGCCATCATAGCTTTAATTTGGCTGCCTAATGAGTCAGATCCAGTGGCGGAGATAAGAGTTGTCAGAGGCTCGGCTCTAATGAATTTCTTGCCACTTGTAATCAAGGTTGCCTGTCGGGGGGGCGAGGGGGGGGGATGATTAATGGAACCCTGGAGGATTCCCTCGGCCCTCAGCCTTCATTACAGCTAATGCATTCTCAGGCAAATTAACAGAGAAACACTGGCAAAAGCCAACAGGGGGGAAAGCGAGGAAAGGCACGGGGAACGCGGCCGGGTGATGCCAACGTTTATGTCCAACAAAGCCAGGGGAGAGAGAGAGGAGAAAATGTGGCAAATGGAGACATGGACTTTGGGTGCGGGGGAATCACAGGATGATGGAGCTGCAATTGATGAATGAATGTTGAGGTGTACGGGGGCCAGGGGAGACGCAGGGAGAACATAATTACTAGTTAAAGAGGTTAAAAGGATGTAACAGGAAGCAAATGTCTATGTAATGTAGCATATGCAAATGAGACAGCTCATTAGGCAAACCTCTGCTCACTGCATCTTTAATACAACATTTATGTGATGATGCTGGATGTTTAGGAAAAGGGGGATAAAATGTTGCAAATATATGAGACATCCATCAGCCTCGGAGACGCCTTTGGGATGTAAGAAGTGATTTGTCTGAGAGGAGGTGGGCGGCTCCTCATTGTTTAGTACGCCTTTAACGAAAAACACAAAATCACTTCACAAACTTGGCCTCAACGATAACACTTTGTTGGCTGATAATTAGTCACGTCAGGTTTAAAAAGTAAGGTGGCTGACGGAGGCTAAGTGCTGTACTTACAGTATAGTTATGATTCAAAACCAGACACACACAAACACCATCAAAAATGCTGCCTACATTATGTCACACAGACAAAACAACAGCATCAGGAATGCTGCAACTTTACAGAGCAAAATATACGTTTGCCAGGCTACCAGGCCAGCCAGACCTGAAGGATGACATACGCAGGTACATTTGTTTGTCTTTGTTGAACTCTTGCTGTCACCTTCTCATTCTCAAGGCTTGCATAAACTGCCTGAATTGGTTGCTTTTAATATTGTAAAATATAAGGGCCAAATATGGAAGACAAATGCTTTTTCAGTGATAATTTATTGATGGTGCCCTGCGATTGACTGGCGACCAGTCCAGGGTGTACCCCGCCTCTCGCCCAAAGTCTGCTGGGATAGGCTCCAGCATCCCCGTGACCCTAATGAGGATAAGCGGTATAGAAAATGAATGAATGAATGAATTTATTGATGTTAATTATAATTACAGGGCACCTTTAGAAATGTTTAGTGCTTAAGGTTTCATTTGCTTCCTTTATTAAAAACAAAATACAGCTAGCGGTTTGATTTCTTGAATAATTAGAGTACCTCAATTTTAAAAAATAATCGAGAATTTGTTTCTGCCTCGAGGAATTGCTGGCGTCACCCACGCAGAGGACAAAGAAGGAAGCAGAGGTTTGAAGGTGTCGGATCAGCACATCTTATGTGTTGCATCATCCCCTCCTGAATGGAGCGGAAGATCCCAGACAAAATAAAACAAAGTAGCAGTCAGTTAAATAGTTAAATATAAAGGTAAATATATCATTTAGATATAATATATCATTTAGAAGACAAACACAATGATATTTGAGAAGATAAATTATGTTTTTAGGATTTATAGAGGAGTGCAATAATTTTTTTTTTTAATTAGGCAGGTGCATAAATTTGGGTACACTTGTTGTTTTATTAATTTGAATACCTTTAGCACTAATTATCGGAACACAAAATTAGTTTGGTAATTAGTTTGGTAGCCAAGGTGGCCAATTGCAAGTTGTTCACCTCTTTGCATCTTTTCCAAAGTGCAGCAACATGGGAGCCTCAAAACAGCTGTCAAATGACAACATCATGGTTTGGAGGAAGGATACAAAAAGCTAGCTCAGAAGTTTCATCTGTCAGTTTGCACTATGAGGAACATCGTGAGATAATGAAGGACCACAATCACAGTTCTGGTTAAGGCCCAGAGTAGCGGACCAAGAAAAATCACACTGTGCATTTAGCGCACTTTGCACAAGGGTATGCTGTAAAACAGTTTCTGCGCACATTCCACAAATGGAGTCGCTTGAGGGGTGCTAAAGCACATTTGGACAAATAAGCTTGACTTTGGAACAAGGTGCTGTGGACTGTTGAAACTAAAACAGAGTTATTTGGACGTGCATGGAGGATGAAGAACACAGCATTCCAAGACAAACACAACGCTATCCACAGTACAATTTGGTAGTGGCTCCATCATGCTGTGTGGCCAGTACAGGTACTGACAATATTGTTAAAAATAAAGGTTACATGGACTCCAGTCAGTATCAGCAGATTCCTGCAAACAATGTTCAAAAATCAGTGACAAAGTTGCGCCGGGGCTGGATACCTTAACAAGACACCAACCCTAAACACTGCTCAAATTCTACAAAGGCATTCATGCAGAGGAACAAGTACAACATTCTGGAATAGAATCTAAGTCCCCAGACCTGAATATTATTGAAAATCTGTGGTGTAATTTAAAGTGGGCTGTCCATGCTCGGAAACCATCAAACCTGACTGTTTTGTAAAGAGGAATGGTCAAAGATACTGTCATCCAGAATCCAGGCCCTCATTGGAAGTGGTTTAGAGGCTGTTATGTCTATAGAAGGAGGATCTACTAAATATTGATGTAATTTTTCTGTTGGGGTGTCCAAATTTATGAACCTACCAAATTTTGTTGAGATAATTATTGCACACTTTCTGTAAATCGTAAAAACTTAATTTCACTTCTCAAATATCATCGTGTTTGTCTGCTATATGATAGCATATATATAATGTTTATATATATACAGTACCACCCAAAAAATTAGAATATCAAGCAAAAACTGGTTCTATTTTAACAATTTAACATAAAAGATTAAACCAACAAATTTTATTGAGTCATTACATTAATTTTGCTGATTAAAATTTTCATCTTAGGTGGCATCAATATCGATAATAACACCTCACGTATGGTCCTTACTGCGTTATGCATCGCAAAGAAAACTATTCTCATGAATTGGAAAACAAAAGCCAATCTAAGTATTAACCAATTTAGGAACCTTTTATTAGATCATATCTCTTTTGAGACAATGTCTAGCTCTTTAAACAATCAATTTCATTCTCATTCACTCTGGTCCCCGGTGATTAGCTCTTTCACTTCACTCTGAGAGTTGGGCGGCTGGCGGAGGTGCCAGGGGTATACGGGCCGCTAGGGGTCCCTTGGGGAGGGGGGCTGGGCTACGCTGCTCTGCGGGGGACCGGTGTTTATCTCTGTGAGGCTGGGGTAGGTCTGGTGCCGAGACGACCGGTTGGCGGAGGGGCGGGAGACCGTGGGTTGGGGCCTGGGTCGTGGCCGTCGGGCCCCGGGCCGATTGGCTGGGCTGGCTGGGTGTGGGTAGGGCGGCACTCCTGGGCCCTGGGTTCCGGGGGCTGCCTCTGCCTAGGAGTGG
>QODF01000132.1:2217662-2239381 GCA_024372805.1 Oostethus manadensis | reverse complement strand
AAAAATTCATCTTACAAAATCCACAAACTCAGAACATTAGAATTTTTTTTAAGCTGCAAGACCTAGTCAGTAAAATCCAAAGAAAAAAAAACTTGAAATATATTGATTTGTATATTATTCGATTATATAACATGTCAAATTCACCTTCTAAGTTGAATTGCAGAAATATAACCTTTTCAGGAGATTCTAACTTTCTGGGTTGCACTGTATATACACTGTATATATAGTTAAGAATAAATAATAAAATAAATATAAAATTGTTTATATATTTGTTAAGTACCAAATTTTTGTAATTTTGTTATAATTTCATCATTTAATACTTTTACTGGCTTTACTAGTTTACCATCATTGTTTTTCCTCCAAAAGCAAATACTGTAATAAAATTAAAATATTTTGCAACATGTTATTATTTGTTGACTCTTATTGTGTGTGTCTGTGTGTAAAAACGTTTTCATTGACGTGGACCTTGGTGCTGACGAAAGTGCCTAAAAACCACAATAGGCTGCCTGCTAACATTTTCTATTTCAAGAAGTATTGTACAAATAATTGCATTATCATATTGTGATATCTGATGCTCATCTGTTCACCTGGGAGTGTTGGAAAATATGAAATTTTAACTTAACTTAAATTTTAAGTTTTACTATATTGTGTAAAATAAGCAGTAATTCACTTACACAAGGCTCCCTGGAGCATGACTCAGCTCTTTAGCAACCCCCCCCCCATGTCAAAAGACAGTGTGGCGAGAGGAAGAGAGGAAAGCAGGTGATGAAGCAAAAACAATGGCGGGCGACAAGAGAGAGGAAGGGGATGAAGATATGGCGAGACGAGATTAGCTGCAAATAAGAAGTGGATTAGCGGGGGCTCAACACACTGAGACCTTTCACTTTAGCCTCCAGTGACACTAAGCTGCCTCTTTATCTTTAATCCCCTTCTCAGCCCCTGTTGGAAACCCCGGGAAAGCAGGAAGTTGATATTACTGGATGGGACTTACCTTACCCGACTGGTCCGGATAACAGCACACTAAACTGTCTTGATGCACATGAGGAGGAAGACGGAAGACAATGAAAAGATGGACATGAAATTGAAATGTTGATGAGAAGAATTAAAACTCACCTGGTCAGCTGACAGACCTAGATTATCCATAATAAATTGATTAAGATGATCGATCGTGTTGGATTGTTGCTTAATCATGCAAAAATGGAGTGCACTACTAGGATCCAACCAACAGAGGTGCTACCGTAGGCACCAGCTACTGTATAAAATGGTTTTGGATAAAAGTTTCCAGATTTTCATGCATTTTTTCATTTATTCAGATTTTTTTAAATGTCATTTGAAAAACTTCCAATTGTCTTCCATTTCACATTCACTTCTAAAATAGAAAAATATAAATAAATGTTAATTTTAAGATAAAACAAAAACTTTGAAAAATCTGAAACTGAAATTCAAAGTTGATTTTTCCAAGAAACATAACTAAAAATGTTTTTTTTTACTACATTGGAACTTTTATTACAGTGGACGTCTATCTAACTATCACAACACCCCGTGGACTGGCTGACAGACGTGGACAAGTGGTTGTTGACATAGAAGTGGAAACCAAAACTAACCATTACTTTTGACTTCAGCCAAAGACATAAGTAGACTACCGTAGGTAATAACAAAGGATTTTTTAAATTTATTACATTTCCTCATTGGCTAGACTGAAATGTGGAGTGCCTTTTGCTGTAAGGAAGTGATTCTCAACTGATGGGTGACTACCCAGGTTTTCAGTGGGTCATGAATCTTTGCGTGGGCAAATAATATTCATTTTCTATGCCGCTTATCCTCATTAGGGTCGTGGGTATGCTGGAGCCTATCCCAGCTGGCTTTGGGCGAGAGGCGGGGTACACCCTGGACTGGTCGCCAGTCAATCGCAGGGCACATATAGACAAACAACCAGTCCCACTCACATTCATACCTTTGGACAATTTAGAGTCGCCGATTAACCTAACATGCATGTTTTTGGAATGTGGGAGGAAACCGGAGTAGCCGGAGAAAACCCCCATACACACTGGGAGAACATGCAAACTCCACACACAGATGCCCAACGGAGATTCAAACCCAGGTCTTTCAGATCTCCTGATTGTGTGGCCAACGTGCTAAACACTTGACCACTATGCTGCGTGGGCAAAAAATAAATAAAATAAAATAAAAAAATATATATATAACCTAAGCATTTGTGATAATTCATTTTAATCATTAAATAAATTAGATAAGTGACGTTACACGTTTTTGCAATCATTAGATCGTTTATTAGATCATTAATATTCTCCCACACACTATATATGAAATATGTATCCCTTATTAATACATTACGCAATTCCGCTCACATCTGCAGTCAATTTTACCTACAATTTAAACAAATTTATAATAACAGTGTGATGGTTAATGTGGATGTGTACTACTGTGCATTATCCAAAAGTCCGAGTGCTCAAGGGGAACCCAGAAGTAAGAAAGTTGTTGAAGCTACGAGCAAGTGATGGAGATGTGCTAATAAAAAGTTAGTAGATATTAGTGTACACCGCTCTTCCTGATTTGGTAAACAAGCAACAAACATAACACTAACTATCTGTGCACTACTTACCTCAAAGTACCGCCTCTGTAATTTGTTTGCTTTGTTCTCTTTTTTTTATCGCTGTGTTGGTGTTGCCTTTTTTAAATTTGCTCTTTTACGCCCTTGTAAGCCTCCATACAGGTTAAACTTCAGTCAGGGGAAAGTACACTCCTGGATTTGCCATGGTGAATCTGTCACTCTGTGATCAATAGCGGGTTCTGTTTAAGGAAATGTTGCTGTAAAAAATACATTGAAGAAAAAATATTGGGGGCCGCTCAATATTGGGGGCCACACTAAACCATGCATTAATATAAATTCAGGTTCGGTTATTTTACTGTAGTAAAAATTGTTTCATACAAAAATAAATAAAAAGACAATCCTGTTAAACAGATTCTGTGACAAAGGGCAGCCTTGGCGGAGGCCAACGTTTACCGGAAACAAGCTCGACTTACTGCTGGCAATGCGAACCAGGCTCCTGCTTCGATTGTACAAGACCCGAATGGCACGTAGTAGCGCACCACCAATCCTGTACTTCCGGAACACCCCCCACAGGACATCACGGGGGATGCGGACAAATGCCTTTTTCAAATCTACAAAGCATATGTAGACCGGTTGGGCAATCTTCCACATACCCTCCAGTACCCTTGCAAGGGTGTAGAACTGGTCCAGTGTTCCGCGACCAGGACGAAAACCACATTGCACCTCCTGTAACCGAGGTTCGATTAACGGTCGTACCCTTCTCTCCAGCACCCTAGAGTAGATTTTCCCGGGGAGGCTGAGAAGTTTGATCCCCCTATAGTTGGAACACACCTTACAGTCACTCTTCTTAAAAATGAGGACCACCACCCCAGTCTGCCAGTCCTGAGGTACTGTTCACGACTTCAATGTTGAAGAGACGTGTCAGCCGAGGTCCCTCAGCATCCAGTCCTGAGGAACTCAGGGTGAAACACATCCACCCCCGGAGCCTTGCCACTGGGGAGGTGTTTTGACTACCCCAGATACCTCAGCCACGGTGATAGAACTGTCAGCGTTCGTATCATTAGAGTCTCCGCCAGGTCCTGTCACCAATTCTGTTCATAAGCTTCATGGACAGAATTTCTATCCGCAATCAAGGCGTCGAGGGAGTCCAGTTTGGTGGCCTTAGGATTTCGTTTGTTATTTGCAGGCGATGTGGTCCTGATGACCTCATCAGGCTGTGACTTTCAGCGTTTACTTTAGCAGTTTGCAGCTGAGTGTGAAGCTTCTGGGATGAGACTCAGCACCTCTAAATCTGAGGCCCTGGTCCTCAGTCGGAAACGGATGGATTGTACTCTTTGTGTTGGTAGTGAGGCGTTTCCACCTGGTAGAGGAGTTCAAGTATCTTGTTCGCGAGTGAGGGAAGGTTGGTGCTTGAGGTCGACAGACCGATTGGTGCAGCGTTTGCAAACTCGGATAGGTGGAAGAAAATGGAAGGGAATCGAATGGACAATCTTGTTATTCAGACCTGCCAACAAGATGTCCCTTATTTATTTGTATGTACACATTGACTTCAGTTAGTTACTAATAATATAACAATAATAATAATTGTGCTTTTCCTCTTTTCTGACCTGTAAATGTTGTTACAATGTTGTGTTCTGGTGTTAAACAATGTCAACGAATCAGATACTGTAATGAGGTTTACACATATGGAAGTGAACCCTGAAACTAGTTTTGAATGGCTCTGCATGCTGTGTTTAACACTGAGTTCCACTGACGTCACACAACCCAAACTTCCTTATACGGGCATGCCCAGGAACACGCTGTAGGTCTGCCCTCCCCCAGTTCTGCTTTGCTCTGTTCTCAAAAATGTCCCCGTGTTATAACGTTGAGCAATGTCTCCCTGTAAATAATTGTTCAGGTGTGAGGGAAAGCTAATTTTGTTAAGGTTTCCTAAAGAGGCAAGCATCAGGCAGAAGTGGTTGGAGTTGATTCCCAGCTGTTTTGTGAACATGGGTCAATACAAAGCTAGACTATCTGCAAAACTGTTGCTAAAGTCTGACGCCTTTCCAACGTTACTTGGTCATGTTGAAGATTCAGAAGAGCAATCTGTAAGTAACTGTGTGTTCTAACTGGTTTTATTTTGTGTAAGTACTTGGACTAAAAGGGTTGTCTGTGTAGTATTATACTGTAGAGTGTGCATACGGGGAGTGGAGGGAGTGTTACCTGCATGCATGTGTAACCGATGTCGGCCAGTGCAGCTGCACAGGCGTACGTTGGTAAACCTTTCTCCCTCTGCCTTAAGAGCTGCGCTGAATGTTCAGCTGACAGTCCGGGCATTTGGCCGAACGGTCAGCACTCTCGTCTCCCATTCCGAAGGTCCTGTCTTTGCGCAGTGTGAAGCAGGCGGGTTACATTGGTGCAGTGACCCGGATAGGAGTGAGGTTTACCAACGTACACTGGCACAGCCGCACTGGCTGGCATCTGTTACACAAGCAAACAAACATTCTTTTCAAAAAGATAAATCGCCATTTACTATCACCCCGTACAAGCAAAATTAGGAGGTGGGGTTCGGCAGCTGTCCTTGGGAGTGCGACCAATCACAGTGGAGTGGGCTCGGCAGGAGGCGTACGTAGACGGCTTGTCAACCAAAGTGTTGGCTGTATTTCTGTTTTGTGCAAAATCGTCCTAAAGTCCTGTATGTCCGTTTTAATCCTTAGTCATGAAACCCATATGGACAAACGGTGGCATGAACACAAGAGTTTAGATCCTTTGGGGCCATCCCATAAAAACACAGCTGATTAGTGTTAAAATGTGAATGGAGGGAGTGTAGCGGCTGAATAAAGGAGAAGTAAAGAATAGAGAGGAAAGCGTGTTTTCCCCTGAATCAGGGGAAGGCTACATAGTAATATTGAATGTTTATTAATAATGGGTCAACACTCAGCCAAGCACACAACAAGTTACTCTTTAGCTTTTTGCTTCAACGTCATAAAGAAATAGAAAAACAAACAAGTAATGAACCAAAATAAAAATATTTACATACTGCATTATAAATATGTCAAATGTACATCATTATACACAAGTAGCAAAGATGGTCGAGTCGGGACCAAACACTGGCGAGTACCATTCCAACCAAAATGGAGAAACAAACAAAGGCAACATATAAAAAATATGGCTTGTGGTTCAAGAGGCTTTTGACCCAAAAGCAATTGATTCCATCTAATATGTACAAGACTTCATGTTGAGGCTGAAGAGGGACTACTTGTATTGAATGTTGACATGTACACTATTTAGAATAAACAACTCAAGTCCCAAATAATAAGGCCAGTATTACAGTACAATGTTATGTCAAACAACGCAATCTGGTGGAGTCAGTGGCTGCTCAGATGGATACTTAGCAAAATGTTTACGCACAAGAGTCTCTTTGGCTCTGCATGGAAGACAAATAGGACCAGAATGATCATGTTGAATTTCGAACAAGTGTCTTGTCTGGATTGTTATGCTTGCTCAGCTGTGGCTCTGTTCACTTCTAAAAATGCTTGTATTGTCCTTAAGAACCAGTTTTCGGGCATTTTAAAAAAAGTCATCTCACATTTTATCATGTCACCCAGTGGCCTATTTTTATTGTATGGTTTGGTATTGTATGGTATTTTATTGCATGGTATTGTAGACAATACCATGCTTATGACGGCAGTCCGATGAAAAGTATGTATCTCCACATTTTGTCAAGTTTTATGTGAGTAATTTATTTCAAACACGGCCTACGTTCACACTGCAGGCTAAGATGCGACCCGACACTGCATTAGCATTGCAAATATATTGGATTTTGATGCACATACAAATGAGAATACGAAATTATGCTGACAATATCAGCAAAAAAATGTGAACTGACCTGCAGCGTGAATGTAACCAAATTTTTTTTGCAAAGAGAGGACAAATTGTTATTTGACTAAAACATTTTGATTTCGACAATGAGAAAAGATTTATCTTGAAACCGATTTTGGAATTTTTAGCTACAAAACTGTCAGAATAAAAAGTTAATTGGATAAAACAAAAAATGTATATATATTTTTAATTATTCAAAACTAACATTAAAATTCCAAAGTATTTTTTTTGGGATAGAAATTTTCTTTTTAATCCAAAAAACAAAAAACCTGGAATTTAAAGTTATAGTTCTGAAATGTTTTTGGTTTTGTTTTGTATGAAAAAGAAAAATACCTAAAAAAAATGTAGGCGTTAAATTGTAATTCCGAAACAGTTTTTCCAGATAAAACTACCAAAAAAAAGTTCTGACAAAAAATACATTTTTATCGCAAAAGAATTTTGAAAAAATTTCCAAAATAATTTTTCAAGACAGAAACTGGATACGTGCTTTTCATAAAACAGCGTTATGGTATGTAGGAAAACTAGGCTTTTATTCCCCCAAATAGCCTAAAACTGTTACTTTTTGTACAAAATCCTACCAAATTGTGAGAACTCTTCCATTCTGAGTGATGAGATCCAAAAAACAGTTGTCTTTGATTGGCAAATAGCAAAACAAAAGAAGACTGTTCAAGTGAGTTATATCTGCTAGCACGGTAATTCCATGAAAACATGGTAAAAGGCAAGCGAAGGCAGAAGAAAATGCACTAATGGTCACAGTGCACATGTTGTTGCTTACTTCTTCAATTCATCGTCTTTCATACACAAGATTGCTTGGTTTGCGCTTGAACATCTCGTCCAAGTCACTCGAACGCATCTTTTTGCTTTGTAGGCTGACAGGAATGGTGGTCCTAACGCAAAGACGAGGTCACGTTACGTTTTTAATGACGCTAAAAATACACAGCTGATGAGGTAACTACTTTTTACAGCGGCCTGTACATTTTAAACACGATGGGTCACACACTGTCTTTACACCGAGCACAAAGTAGCATCTGCTCACTTCTTGCGACAAAGACGCCATAACGACACAAAACCTAAGATTCAATCAACAATATGAATGAATCATGATTGAAGAGGCTATGTCGTCGTGGGAAAACATGGCGGCCTCTTCATTCCTTCAGTCAGTCACGGACGCTTTATGTAGAGGATGGTCATCACCTACGCCCCCTAATCACCTCCTTTATGTGCTTTAAATGTCTCCATTATTTGATTTCTTTTGACTGCTCGTGTATGAATAGCAGAAGAAGACATTATAACGTGTGAGGAAAAGTACTTGTCACTGTTATTCCTCTTGATTCACGTCAAACTTTCGTTCAGACGGCGCACTTATTATTTGGGTGAAAGGAAAAACTGGGTAGTCAAAAAATAAAATGTAGACATTTAAAGCTCCAAGATCAACACAAAGTCCAAAGAGTCCATCATCAGTCCATCGTACACGGCGTCTACCAGATGAGACAACAGGGCAGATTCTGGCCTTTGCATGTCTACATGATGCTGAGGTTGAGCTCACACTGGGCGTTGTTGTTGATGTTGGGGTTGGCGTTGCGGTTGCTGATATTGCCCCCTATGGGCGTCGACGTCAGGCCGCCCGCGTCGTTGGGGCATCCATGCTGGAGCAAGATGTCGGCGCACTCCTGGCTGCCGGCTCGCCTGGCGTAGGACAGTGGCGTCTGGCCCCGGGCGTCCCGGCTCTTCACATCCACGCCGTACTTTTAGAGGAAAGGATGAATATGTAACTGTAGAATCATCTACGAATAACTGAGCATGTGTAAAAAGGTTATTTAATAATAATGCCATAACGATACGTGGAGCCTGACTGAATTTATATATGTACGATATGATATACATGATCATCTCATGATTTGTTTTGCATTTTAAACAGCATGATCAAATGATTTGCATTATAAATACAGTCAAACATTTTATGTATATACAATATGTAATAATTTTAATATTTTTCTTTTGCATATTTAAAATATATATTTTAATTCTTTACTAATATATCCATCCATCCATCCATTGTCTATACCGCTTATCCTCATTAGGGTCGCGGGGATGCTGGATGCTGGGGCACCCTGGACTGGTTGCCAGTAAATTGCAGGGCACATATAGACAAACAAACATTCACACTCACTTTCATACCAATGGACAATTTAGAGTCGGCAATTAACCTAACATGCATGTTTTTGGAATGTGGGAGGAAACCGGAGTACCCGGAGAAAACCTACACACGCACGGGGAGAACGTGCAAACTCCGCACAGAGATGCCCAACGGAGATTTGAACCCAGGTCTTCCAAATCTCCTGACTGTGTGGCCAATGTGCTAACCACTCAGCCACCGTGCGGCCCTTTACTAATATATAATGCAATAAATTGTTTATAATTTATTTTATGTATTTAATATTTTAGGTCTTCTTCCCTAGTTAAATGTATATATATATAATATTTATATATTTTTTATATAATATACTGTAGAATACAAAGGAAGATTGAATAAATGTACACTGAAAACTATATTCATCTTTTTTTATATTTTATTTTGCAAATATTTCAGAGACTTTTCAAAAAAAAAAAACATACTTTTTACATATAAAAATTCTAAATAATAAAAATATACCTAAAAATAGAACTGACAGATTTTTTGGTAATTAGCATTCATAATTACCTTGACATTGAAATGTAAAATATTTTAACATAGCCTACTAGGTTACTATGACATTTTTAATATCAAGCTTACCTTTTTTGTTTTCATATTTTATAGCTAAATCAAAAAACAATATCTTAAGGCAGCACATTTACAGATGTTCATATATAGTCAAATAATTGCACATTATTAGTGAAAATTTAATTTCCCTTCAAAGACCATACCAAAACTATGACAGTAAATCAATGTAAAAAAAAAATAATAATAAATTGACTGCGCTTGAATAAATGGTTGCTCATTCTATCAAGTAGCTTCTCTTTGTAGCTTTGAGATGGGTTATGAAAAATGTCCATTATAAATTTACACATATATAAATATTTTTTAGCAGCCAATTTCCATGTGGATTCTCTTAATGGTCCTTTGAGAAATCCAACCCTCCACAGATGACCTCCTTTCCCTTGTCTGCTGCTGTCACTCATTTTAAATGGAAGCCATCCAAGCCAAAGGAGTTCACTCACCCAGATGAGCAGTTGGGTGATGACCACGTTGGCCATGGCACACGAGAGGTGCAGCGCTGTGCGTCCGTCACCGTCGCCGTAGGTCTCGTTCACCTCTTCCTTGGTGCCGTGGGCCAGCAGGACGACCACCAGCCTCAGGTCATCTTCCACCACCGCCCGCAGGAGCTGCTGGCCCAGGGGCACGTCAGACTGGGGCAGTCCCACCAGGAAGAGCTTCTGCTCATATTTGGCTCTGATCCAGCGTTCCTTCTCCTCCCTGGAGAGGAGACACAATGGGGGACGCCACACATTAGGCTTAGACCACATAAGAGAACACTTTCATGCAACTTAGCTCACCACTCTAATTAGAACTGGAGAAATCATGTACTGGGTTAGCATAGCATAGCAAAAAATGTATGGTTGTAGACTCCTACAACATGCCCCATTGGGCATCCCCCACTTGCTGTACCATAAAAGTTGTGCACAAAATGTCAAAATTCACAAATAGTTGTTTTGACTTACTGTTTAAAAAACACCACATTGAAACAGGATGACATTAAAACTTTCTATCTCTATCTACATATGTCAAATGGATGCCGCCATGGAAGGCCGAGACACTGCAGATATACTCTCCAACCAATTTCTCCAGCAGATGATTTTAGTGGTGAGCTCCTTCCCTCAAACTCAACGAGGTGTTGACTAAAATAACTTGTTGTGATCAGCTGCACCTGCAGTGTCTCTGCCCTTCATGGCACGACTTTGACACCCCTGATATAGGTGATGCTCAAGAAGGATGCCACTCTCTTTAGTGGACTTTTTCCCCTTGATTATGTCACCAAAATGTGAGTGAGACTCTTCTGAAGAAGCAAAGTGAAGTGAAATTTGACATTTTAAAATGCTCATGTGGAGAAATCAACATTGGCTGCATGGCCCCTCCAAGCCGCTCAAAAGTCTCGATTGTAATGAAGGATAAAGAAGGTATCCTTGAACATGTGAAAGGATCTGCTCCTGTGAAATATACAGTGATAACTAAGCAGTGTAGTTGTCTCATTAGTGAGACCTCCTCCCCAAATAATCTTGTCTTTCCCTTTTGCAACGGCCCTTCCGATTTTCATGACAACCACTCAATTAAATCAAAGTTGTTGTTTTTTTAAATTACTGATTATTTTAATTCTTAGATTTACTCTTTCATTTTGTGTGAGTGATTTAGGTGTTATTGTAGGTATACCTTCCAACTGATACTAAAATTTGACTTGCATTGCATTCTTAGGAACGGAACTCATAGACCGACTACCTCCTTGTACTGGTGACTTATGAATAGGTTTTAGTTGAAAAACGCTCTAAGACAATTTGTCGTCATGAAGGAGCTACTAAGTGATGTGAAGTGACATTTTGCAGAGCAAAGCTGCCAGTTCAACAACCACGTGGGGATGGAGAGATCACAGAGCAATAATATTCCACTATTAGAGTGAGTGAGGCCATCTTTGTAAAGGTTACAATGCTCAAGTCTGCTGTGGACAATGCGTGGTTGAAGAAAGAGGTAAGGGGGGGCATTTAACATTTTTTTTTATCAGTACTGTCGCCTGTCAGTCTGAACCTGTGCAATTCCTCCCACAAAAGAAGCAGCGTGTCTTGCCATCTCCCTTGAGGCAACTCGGGCCTCCAGTCCAATCGATGGCACTGAATGGCCACCAATAGAAGAAGGGGGCTTCCGTCCTCTATCGCCATCTATTGCTCTCCCATCTTGATGCCCATTCTGTGGCCACATACAAAGCGACCAAAGATAAAAAATCAATATCAATACGTGAATGACTGAGCATGCCCAGTGTGCTGCTGACCCTGTGACCCCGCCAGCGTTTTGAGATAAGAGGTTACCGTTGTTTGGAATTGTGGATGAGTGACATGAGCGGAAGAGGTTTGTATGGACAAGTTCAAGACACCACCCAGTCGGCGGTGACAAAACTCTCTGGGGAATCACCAGGGCTGACAATGACTTTCTACCGTTTCACACCCGCTAAGAACATTTAGTCACTGCGTTCAGGGATACAACACACTACACTATCTGCAATGCATCACACAATATTTTGAAACGCTCATGGAATAGAGTAAGGTAACTACATGTTGTGTACCTACAGTCATGTTAAAAAATATCGGCATGTCAGAGATTACAATGTTTTTGGCCATGTCAGTATAAATTAGGCTGATTTGGTTGTATTTCATAACACATTAGCGCCTTTTTATATTGGCATTTTTGGCACATGGTGTGGCTAGTAAATACACTATAAGTGCTCAAAATTATAGCCAGAGTGTTTATTTACTATAATTATATTGTACCAGATGCTCTGGTCAGGGTTTTATGCTGCCAATTCCGACATTGATCAACCATGAGTGAAATTGGCAGAGTGACATTGGTAGGGGTACCATTACACAATTCCAGGAGCCCCTGACAAATAGGTAAATATTAAAAAATAAACCTTTGGGTGGATTGTCTTTTTTTGCCTTTTCTTTGTATTTTTTGACTCAAACCTGAATTTTATCTGATCCATGTTTTGGAGTGTTACAACTACATGGGAAATAAACACTAAAGGTGAACAAAATGAATAAAATATATTCATACAAAAAATATATGTATTCAATAGAAATCTGTCCTGCAAACCTAAAAAACAGAATCAATTCAGTGTCCAGCTTGCAGGGGTCTCCAACTTTCATCACTAGTAAAGTGGTCAACTATCTGTGTTCTAATTATGACTGGCAACATTTAAATGGTACACTACTTTGTTTACCAATATTTTGTGGTTTCACTCCATCACAGTTTTCCAAAAATATACTTATTAATGAATCACGCTAATTCATGGTTCAATACAGCCTAATATTAATTGAAAAATATATGTTATGTTAGATCTTTTGCTAATGTTGTTGTCTAAACTGGGCATTTTCAAGCATAAAAAGGCTAAATGAAATAAAATACAAATGTAAGGCATTCAGACGAATCACTGTGAATCACGTGTAATATTTACACTGGTAACTAGGTGTCAGTAATGTTACTCTAATGTGTGGTGAGACTTTTATGACTTTTTAAATATGGATTTGTTATTAGAGCCCTGGAGACATGAAATAACATCCCATTAGTCATTTTTACACTTCTATTATTCTTTGTTTACATCACATTGGCCAGGCTATGAGATCTCTGCAGAGACATAACAGACGGCCACCACAATAAGCTTACACTAACTGGTAAGCTTATTGTTTACTTATTGTAAACTTGGAGGGGGGAAGAACAACAAAAAAGCCACAAACGTATTACTTTCACACAGAATGAAAGAAGAACCTTTGTTTCACTCGATTTCAGCCATGGCATGTCCATCTCAGCCATGGCATGCTGGTTCGGCTCTGCTGGCTCAGTAAAAGTTAATGCAATGTCTTTCCATATTTTGGCCTAATAAGATGCCAGAGTCAACCACAAAACGGTGATCATTTGTTCATTATTTTTTGAAAAACAATACAGCGAGGGAGTGATTTAAATTGCAACATAGCAAGGGACAACAGTAAGTCTTATAAGATCGTATAATTGGTAGTGCCTCAAAATTGTTGTTTTACTTTGCTAATACTGCCACATTTGTATTTGTAGTTTCACTAGCAGTAAAAACAGTTTTACAGAAAAGTATTAGATAATAAATCAATAACCATGCATGTATAACTGATACTGAGTGGAGGTAGATATTTTGGGAAGGACAGGTCTTGCAGCCAATGAAGATACTGTAGCGTGGCACCATAAAACACATTTTCATTATTCCATTACAAATGAATCAAATTGCCTCTTTTGGTCTCCTGGGAATTTTTTATTATATTGTTTTATATTTATTAAAGTCATCACAAAGTGGACTTACAATGTTTTTACCCTATATTTTAATCTTTTCTGTTTAAGTTTTTGCTATAATTAGGAAAGCCAGCAGTTCTATCGATGGTAAGCACTTGCTGTAGGGTGTCAAAGCTAAGCATGTGGAAGGATTGGAAATGGACGAAGCCTCACAGATTGATGAAGTACAAAAACAAAACAGGAAGCTCGTAAAGAGGCATTGCAGTGTTTGTAAGCATATGGTTTCATTTTTGTTTTGGCCCAAAGGGGAAATGCGTAGGAGAATGCAGTTCTCCTCACTAAAGCATTAGGAGATCCTTTCTTTGGGATGAAGAAGCCATTGTGCGTCCAACAATATGGCCCTAATGGTAGGCAATTGCTGAGGTTTATGGTGTAAGACAATCAATCCCTCCTCAGTCACAAGGTGAGGACAAGACTGTTAGCAAATCAATTGGCCTTAGAACAAGTGGAGCGCTTTGAACAGGAAGGGGCCGGCCTGCCCTCCTCTCTTATTTCCGGTGAGAAACAGAGCGAGTGAGAGTAAAGAGACTGTGTCTTTCTTTGCTAACAAATTAAGTCGAATATGATTTACAACCTTGGGGATTAGGCTCAAATGTAAATCAGCAGGATGCAAAGTTTCAGGCGAGGCCATGAATGAGAATCTGTGGCGTGAATTGGAAGAAGCTAAATGAGGCAGAAAGTTAGAAACAAAAAGAGAGCCATTAAAAAGGACGTCAAGATCTCTCGGAAAGGGGCCCTCAGGACACTTTTGTTACAAAAAAAAAGTGTGAGAGGACGAGCTCAACTCCCAGAAAAAGCTGAAAGCGTTTAGGAAGTAGGATGTGAAAGGAAGTGAAATGGTAATCCCACTTCTGTCTTTTGTTTGGAATAGAAGAGCAATCCAAACAGCGGTTGGCTTTAGACAGTTGGGGGGAGCAGAGACCTTTGAAAAAGACACTTCCTCACACCGGGAGGCAGAAAAATCAAATCAGAAGATTTAGCATGTCAAAGTGGCAGCACAGGACAGGCTGGGAGGAGACGGGGGGAGTGAATTTTCCCAGCATGGGGGCACATTTAGGAAATTGGACTTGGTGGTTTACTTTTATGCGCCAGCCTTGAAACGCATACTTCTTCCCGTTTTGGCTGTTGCCGAGGGAACAGAGGGGCGCTGCAAGTTCCCAATAAAAATACCGGTGTGTGTTGACACCACCTCCTGGTAATTGCTGTTTAACTCAAATAAACTGGTGTAAACACCACAACATTAATACCTGCCCGGATCTAAAGAAACCAGATTCCTCTTAAGCTACCGGTGTCCGCTTTCATTTGTGTGTACAGAGCCCACCTAGAGAAAGGCCTCTTTTATAATTCTATTAAGAGCTGGCTGCCTTCAGCTCTCAGTTGAGCAATGGATCCTGACCCTGACTTAATTAAGTGGCAAATGGCGGAATGATTCTCCTCCACCCAGCCCACAGAGTCAAGAACACATGACTGCATTCAAATAAAGAGGAACAAACAAGGATAATTAGTCAAGCTTGAAAAGACAAAAAAGGGCAAACAGGAATTTATAGGAAGAGAAACTGAGACGGTGGAGGCGGGGCCAAGGGGGGAGGAGAAAAAAAAGGTGCATTGGGCCATAGGAAAAGGATGTCCATCCCACCATCTTCCTAAACAATCAAAGCTTCCCTGGCTCCTCCTCCATTACTGTGTACACATCAAATAGACGCAAGGAAGAAGAGAACTTTTGAGAGGGGCAAGTGGGTGTGGTGGTGTCGTAATGACTGACTGAGCAGCCTGAACAGAGCTCACAGTTGGGGTGGGCTTGACTTGTAAGACGTCCATTCCCATGCAGCCAAGCAGCTTCAGCCAGACAGTGAAGAAGAAGAGGGATGGCGGCAGAAAGGCACATGGAGAGTCGGGGGTCCAAGAGGGAACGACAAGAAGAAAAGAAAATGCACCAATGAAAGCTGGGCCCCAAACTATCAAAGGTTGCTAAGGGCCAGACATCCAGTAAAACACCAGCCAATGTGCTAAATGAAGCTGACAGTGTCCTTTTTGCCCAACAGTACAGTCTGCTTCACTTTTGTATGGGACGCCTCTTACAGTATATCTTCTCAAGCAACAATACTATACAAAGTAAGCTTGCGTATACTTAAAAGTAGTCAGTGTACAACTTGCATAGCGGTATAGATTTACTAGAACATATCTAGTTCTAGTTCTATATCTAGCTACTGTCTAAATAGCTAGCAAGTAACAAGATAGTTGTGTCTTGCCTCCAGTCCAGCATCATGGTGTTAGCGTCATGGTTTAAGGAACAAGAGTGCTGTCGCATTGGGGAGTTGCGGTTCATTGAGGGGAAACATGAATTCTAACATGTACTGTGACACTGTGAAGCATAGCATGGTTCCCCCCTTTGGGATGCATGATAACGATCCCAAGCACACCTCCAAAATAGATTTTGATGAAGAAAAAGATGAAGGTGGTCAAGTATGTCTCCTTCAAAACTGAACCTAAAAGAGCACATGTGGGCATCTTCAAACAGAAGGAAGATGGAGGAGCACAATGGATTTAACAGCCATCAGCTTCACCACTGATATTTCATCTTAATGATGAACCACAGAGCCCAATGGTGGCAGCACTCATGCAGACCCAGACCAAGATGTTACCATCAGCATACTTGACTGTAGGCAAGACAATTATCTTAGTAGTCACTTGTGTTGCCAGCTATTTAGACAATAATGGCTGTGTGTTGACTAAATCTATGCTGCTATACAATTACATCACATACATTACACACAAGTACATTTCTATAGCATTGTCCCTTGAGAATATATATGGTATAATGCTTGTGCTTGTGAAATAGCATATATCTCCAACCAAAGAGGTTTTCACAGGTGGAGCAGTTGCGTTCCTGCTCTAGAATGAACAGACGTATCCATGTGTGCCGCAAATTCAAAAGGTTGTTGTGTTTTGAGCTCGGCAAAGGCGCAAGCATCTGGGAGCCTCGGGCAGGCAGACGGATGAGTTGAGTATATTGTGACATTAATGAGCTTGTCACACTTGTCCATGATGGAGTGGCCATGTTTTTGTGCCAGCAAGACTAACACCCTTAAACGCTCATGCTGTTAACCCCTGGTGAACCCTGGACTGGAAAAACTGGAGAAGAGGGGAAACTCTCTCCGTCTCTCACATCCTTAAGTTCAAAATGTACCATTGTGACCTGGCTCGGAAGCCCAGTAGCAGGTGGGTAATTAGTGTAGTTCTCTCACACAGGGCTAATTACTGACCTGTGGCTTGGATTTAGACAGCGACTTATTCATTCATCTTAATTAATTACTCTTTGAAAAGTGCTGCTGGGACATCCAGTACTTTTTAACAGTTTTTTTAAAGAATATTTTGAATGTGCATACACATACAGTATATATCTACACACATTTATCTACATATACATACGTATACGCAGTACAATTCACAATTCCACATGTCCCAAAAAAAAAAGAGTAGAAATAAGCAATGCTCATTTACTCCTTCCACTTTCTCTTTTTCACATTAATATGTTTGTTCATTTCCTGTTTTCCAAATGTACTCTATTTCTATTTTAAATGCACAGTAAATTGACAAGGCAATATAATAAAAGTCAAGGTTTACTGTATAATCACTGTAAATAAATGATATAAAAATCATAATGAACTTCTCACAAAGATATGAATTAGAGAAAGTGTAAGTGTACAAGTGGTTAGACATAACACTATATGTACAGTATACAGTGGTTCAGGACTCTTTTTCCTTGTGTTTTGTAAACATCAACTGCTTGCACTGTTTCTTGAAATCACTCATTTTAATGCATTGAGCTTTTTAGTCAAGCCATCTTAAAATTTGATTCCACATACTAATATGCTAAAGTTTTTCTTGTGTTCTCGCATACAAGTGTTTTAAGTTAAATTTTTCCTCAAGGCTAAATTACGTTTTTGTTTAAGTTTAGGTTTGTCTAAGTTTTGGTTTGCATTATGCATTATTTTAGCTGTTTGAAAGTTGACCAGATCTAAAAATGTTAATAATGGGCATTTTAGGAATAAAGGGGTTGTATGTTCTGTCTGTAATTCACTAATTCGCTCTACAAGCGGAAATATATTGAATCCATAGTAGAAAACTGGACTTAAGTACAGCAGGCTTTAGAAGAATGTGTGTTTAAAATTTTTTTTTAGCACTGTTAATGATAAAGACGTTAAACTGTTACTGTTAAACAGTTTGATTTGGCATAAGTTGATTAGTATGGCCTGTTGACTGGAGCGCAAGGATGATGTCATGTAAAGCTGAGCGCGCGCGCTCTAGTGGGACAGTTCATGTGGACGTCCTTAAAAATGCTATTTTTTCATAGGATATGGGGTACATTGTGGGTATATTCATATACACGTTTATTGGGTAGATCACTTCTTCCTCTTCAATTTCATATGGCAGTGTTGGACCACATCAAAAGATAACGCCAAGGTTAAGCCTTTCAAACTCATGGATCGGCGCTTTAGGACAAGATAAAAGGTATGAAGGGTATTAATCACACTTTACTATCTATCTGGAGATGAAATTTCACTAAAATGGTGAAAAATATGTTAGTTTTGCCCTGGAATGAGTGTGTACATGCAATTTGTAGTGTAGTGTGGAAACAAAACAGTGTGCTGAAATTTGTTCTAACTTCTTTAATGATTGGGTTGGGGAGATGTACAGTATTAAGTATCAAATTAAAGTTTGTCATCTTATATCAGATGGAATTAATTACAGGTATTTATTGTTTGAATTTTTGGCTAAAAAGTTATTGAATTGTTTCAAATCATATTGTTCTAAATGGACCAATATCACCCTTGAATCGAATCATCAACCTTGAATCGTGATAAGAATCTAATCGTAATTAAAATGAATCATTACACCCCTAGTTAATTCTTATTTGCGCATAGGTATCCTTTCTGCTAAGCATTGTTAACCAAAAAATAAATAAATATAATAATATAATAACCAAAAAGCATATTAAAACTTATTTTTATTATAATCAATAATAGAATCACTAGTGTGCTTTCTCCAGAACAAAATGCAGTAGTATTGTCTTTAAATAACACTAGCTTTAGGTCTTTAGTGACTTCACATGTCATTTAAATATAGGTAGAACAGTTTTGGTCCCACTGTTGACCCCTGGGGTACCCCGCACAATACATTTAGGATCGCGGATGTATATTCTTCTAGCTTCACATATTGCTTCCTCTTTGCTAAGTAGCTTTTTATTCAGTTCAAAACTGGCACGCTGAAGACAAATCCTTTCAAAACTGATGGGAGGCATAGGAGAAGGGGTTAACAAAGCAGTGAAGGCGGGGCACAAGTTTGGAGAGGTTAGCGATGTGATTCATTTTTATTACCTCACGGCCCCTGCAGGCGGCAGGAGTGGCAAATTATTTCTGAAACAAAGTGGAGGGCTCTCATCAGAGTTATTACCTGCCCGTGGCCCCAGGGTGGGACGAAGCCCACAGAGGGTGACAGTGAGAGGACCGTGTCAAGTGAGGGATAGTCATCCACGCTCTGTCCGCCCTTCAGGACATCTCCCCCACCCCAACCGCTCCCAAATGAGAACTGCTGCCTGTGTTTCTCTGTGCAGACTTTGCTCTCACAGCATCAATGAAGTAATGGGTGCTGTTTTCTGCACAAACTCTCGAAGCAATTAGAGGTGATATGCAAAACATGACGACTGGCGGGTGCTAATTAAAAGAACAACTCCCTTCTTACAGTATTGCTGACTTTAGTGTGAGCGAGACACCCATCAGAGGTACAGTCTTGGCACAAATGCAGGACATCAGTCAAGTCACAGGGGTAAAAGTTAGTAATTTTAGGACAACCTAAATAAATCAATAAGGTAATATAAAATACACCTTAAACGTTTTATGATGTTCACTTTCACTTCCTAGTGATGGCTTCCTTTTTCTTTGGCGCATTGTTGCTTGTAGTGTAAAGTGCAAAAAGTGCAAAAGGTAAACTGATAAGCGATGTTGGTCTTCCTTAGTATAGCTGAGCAGGTACACATAACACTCATCCATCCAGCACAAGGCACATACCACATTCTTGTGCCGTGAGAGGCACATTTTCTTCCACCTGTATGTGCTGTAACTAGTTCTCAAATAAGGTGCAGACAAATTTGCTATTTTAATTAATTTATGGGAACTTGTTTGTCCTCATAAATGTACTTCTGGATACTCTGCACCCTGTTGGTACACCAGTAATTTCAGTCTTCTTATGGCTGGAGTTCTCCCCATCCTGAAGATCATAAGATATATTGTGCTCATATTGTGCATGAATGCATTCATGTTAAATCGTCAAAATACAAAAAAAGGAGGGTGAGGGGTAAAACTAGTCTTGCAGGAGACATTCAATCAGACAGCGAGTTGATATTCAAGTAGTTACTGAGTCGTTTAGATGAGGTGTCACTAATGTTTAGCATGGAGTTGGGAGCCATGTGCGTGGCGGGCCTGGGTGCAATCACAAAGCTGCTGCGTGTCACCAGTAGGACACAATTAAAAGTCCTCGCAATGACGCAACGCAGGTGAGGATTTATGGTGTGGAAAAAGGAAAGAATCCCATTAAGTTGCTTATAATTCATCATTCATGATAAAGCAACACAATATGAGAATAACGTTGATGCCTCCGGCCAGCATTATCACTCTGCTTCTCACTAAACAGTGGCTATGTGTGATACCTTACAGGCACTGCTCTTTGTCTGAAGATTACTTATGCCGCAAATGAGATTTATTGTTTGACAGAGAAAAATAATGGAGATGCTGCTCCGGGATAAGAGCGTTCTTTTTTTTTTCTTCTTTTTCTTAAGACAATGAAGGAGCTTCCTTCCTGAGGCGACACAAGGAGGACTGACAGTGGTAGCGAGAGGAGTCAACATCAATAATCTTTCATTGAGCACTTTAGAGCAGAAAGCATTCAATAAATAACTGTAGGCCATCATTCAGTGCAGAAGTGGTTGCAGAAGGAATTCAAGAAAGTGTTGTGTTGCATTCAAACAATGCCTCACACCAGAAAGCAACTTTTACCACATAATACAGACCCTATGCTGAAAAATCTCCACGAATCAACAACAGCAAATACCTAAATATGTAACATTTACCCCAAACCGTAACATCTTTTTGTCTTATTAGTTCAATAAATAATTGACAATAATAAATATTTTTTAGTTTTCAATAGAAATCCACTTAAGTTATACACAGATTTTTTAAAAAAATATAATTTTATAGACGTTTTAATATTTAATATTAATTATCTTTAGTGTTATTATCTTTTGTGAATGATGGAGAAGGACACTTCTGCCAGTGTTAAAAGTTTATTTACAGAACATATAATTATATGTAAATATAATTATATATATGAACTCAGTCTATACATTGTATCTAACTATGCAAATTAATATTTTGAAATACTGTTTATACTGTACATACGTCATGCGTCCACTTTGTGACAGAAATGTTGTTTGCGCACCGCCGATTTAAAATATTGTACTTTCCTATGATTTTCTATTTATTTCTGTACTGCACAGACTGAACTCGAAACTGTAACCGGTGAAATGCAACAAAATGGAGAGAAGCAAAGTGTAAAAGCATATTCAAGAGTCAAATTGCATGTCGAGTGTGACTAATTCCTACATGTTGTCAGGTCTGCACTAATATTGAAAGTCCTCCCTGCTTCTCATGTCCATCTGACACTGGCCCTACTATTTGAGAAGCACTGATTTAAACTAAAAAGTTTGAATGAATACAAAAATAAATCAACAGTATTCAGTACTGCTTATTATAATTAGTTATTATATTATATTATACTGTATAGTATATATAATATATATAGTATATATATATATATATATATATATAGTCTAGTCTATTATTACATGGCGTTATTATTGTAATAATATTAAATACAATGAAACGCAAATTATTATTATTGCTCCTCTTCACATGGCCCTCTCATGGTTTGCATAACAGGAAGCTTTTTGTTAATTCTAGTTTTTCTTTCTAATTCCAAAAAATTGCTTCTTTTAAACTTTCTTATAATATTGAAGTGCTTTATCTGCTATATTGAAGTGCTTAACATTCTTGTAGGACTTGGAATTACTGCATTCAGACAAAAGGTATTTTTGCACATTTGTCCATATAAAGTACAAGTACAACACACAGAATTGGTGTTATATATATATATATATATATAAATATATATATATATATA
>QODF01000132.1:2123269-2217626 GCA_024372805.1 Oostethus manadensis | reverse complement strand
TATATATAATATATATTATATTATATATATATATATTAATAAATATATTAATAAACACGAAAAGTAAACTAAAGTAAACTAAACTTGTACGTTTTCTTCTGGTCTAAACGCCAGCAGCGGAGAACCTTCAGATAGTCTGGGCTGTAACAGACAGAGCGATGACCAGGGCCCCAGTGATGGATATGTGACAGAGCCTGTTTGGGGCCCCAGGGCCTGGCTCTTGGGGTTAGGGTTTAACCATAATGGTGTGCTTAATTACCTGCACAAACACACAAGCAGGCCATTCGTCAGCCTGGGATGCCAGGCCTCACCTGTCACTGCGAGACAAACAATCCTCCTAGCAAATCTCCAGAAGGAGAAGAGCAACGTCGGGTTACTTTACTGCGTGTTGGGGGAGGAGGGTTACATCATCAGATCTCTTCCATGATTAACACTTATATGTGAAATGGGGAACTTAATAGATTTGGAGCTAGTCAACACATTTAGCAGGAAAGTGCTAAATGATGTCACATTGGAGTTTGGCATGAATTACATATATGTAATGAATGTAAGGTCAGTGAATGATGGGAAAATATTATACATGTAAATAATAAAATGATGAGATAATACTCTAGGTGATTGTCAGCTTGATAACATGACCCTTATAGAAATTAGGTGCAAAAAAACAATACAATATTACAGTCATCATTAATAATAATCCCACCTGTTGCTGTCGCTTCCAGGCCTACTGTAGCCTTCCAGGGCCCCCTCCCAAATGCTGTTGGCCATGGCGTTCCCAATGGCTGTCATCACCATGCTGAGTTCCACAGGCCAGTCGTCCAGGTCCAAAGAACGCACACGAGACAGGTGGGTGCCTAAGTTCCTGTGGATTCCTGAGCACTCGATGCACATCAGGGCGCCCAGGTTCAGACTGGCCCAGTCTGGATCTGCGCGGTGGAGGAAAAAAAAATCATCATGAATATTTATATTCTTGAAAATCAGATGATAGACAATTGACACTGTAAGACCATATATTTTACACCTGAGGAACCTCAGAAGTTCAGAAAAAATCTGCCTATAAAGCTATATAAAACTATGGAATCTGAACTAGTGTCATGTGAGAAGTCAACGGAACAGACTGGAGCTCAGCTTATCGGGCATTCTACCTCTCTTGCTTTTTCTTTGGCTGGTTAGTGACATTTATTTCTCAAAAAAGAACAGCTACCACAAAACTCCAGCGTCATCACATGTCGTCATTGTTAAAGTACAGTATGTACGTTTTGTTTTACCATTTTTCTTCTTTTATGGCCATTAGGAATACATATACTTCATAAGAGTTTTAAGAAGGCAACAGTGTAAGCCCGACATGTAAATATAGTAAGAATATATATACAGTATATACATACAGTGGAACCCCAAACATGCTGGGTTCCCTGATCTGATGTGTTTTCAAAAAGTGTCTCTAATTTCTAATGAAGCGATTTTCTAATTTTATTTATACACACACACACACGCACACACACGCGCACACACACGCACACCCTGAGCCACCACCTTATCGTGGTGGAATAGTTTGCGTGTCCCAATGATCCTGGGAGCTAAGTTGTTAGTGGCTTTCCTTCCTCTAGAGGGGCCAAACGGGTGCTAAGTGAGCTGGGTGGCGGCCAAAGGCCGACAACTAACTTCGCCTATCTGGCGGGGAAGGAGCCCCAGCTGGTGCGTGAGGTAGAGAAATTCCGGTCCGATATAGTCGGACTCACCTCAACACACAGCAAGGGCTCTGAAACCAGTCCTCTCTAGAGGGGCTGGACTTCATTCCACTTTGGTCTTGCCAGCAACATTGGTTCCGATGGTCTGTCAGAGTACCCTGTCAGAATGAGTTTCAACTCCCACCTCTTTGAGCTTGTTTCGAGGGATGCAGCGGACATTGAGTCCAAGTGGGCGATATTTCGTGTCTCCATGGTCAAGGCGGCTGATCGGAGCTATGACATAGCTCCGATCAGTGCTTGTGGTCAGTGCTGTTGTGGCGGTAATCCCAGAACCCATTTGTGGACACCAATGGTGAGCGATACCGTCAAGCTGAAGAAAGAGTCCTATCAGGCCCTTTTGGCCCATTATGAGAATCTGAACCTCCAAGTCTGAGCCCATGGTTCTCGCCTCGAAAAGGGTGGAGTGCCATCTCCGGGTCGGGGATGAGGTCCTGCCTCAAGTGGAGGAGTTTAAGTACCTTGGGGTCTTGTTCAAAAGTGAGGGTAGGATGGAACGCGAGATGGACAAGTGGGTCTGCAGTGATGTGGAATCTGCACAGGTCTGTTGTGGTGAAGAAAGAGCTGAGCCGAAAGGCAAAGGTCTCAATTTACCAGTCAATCTACGTTCCTACCCTCACCTATGGTCATGAGCTTTGGGTAGTGACCGAAAGGACAAGATTGCAAGTACAAGCGGCCAAAATTAGTTTTCTCCCCAGGGTGGCTGGGCTCTCCCTTAGAGATAGGGTGAGAAGCACTGTCATGCCGGAGAGACTCGGAGTATAACTGCTGCTCCTCCACATTGAGAGGAACCAGATGAGGTAGCTTGGGCTAGGATGCCTCCAGGAGGCTTCGGGGAAAACCCAGACACGCTGGAGAGACCATGTCTCTCAGCTGGCCTGGGAACGCTGGGAGGAGCTGGACAAAGTGGCCGGGTAGAGAAAAGTCTGGGCTTCCCTGCTTAGACTGCTGGCCCGCGCTACCCGACCACGGATAAGCAGAAGAAAATGGATGGATGGATATATGTGTGTGGGTATACTGTATCTGTGTATATATATATGTGTGTATATTGTGTAATCTGTTATCCTCACTAGAGTTGCGGGTATGCTGCAACTTCAAATGTTTTCACTTTCTTTTTTCTTTTTGTAGTATTGACTTGTTTATTATAACTATTTCCCAGTCTGTTTTTCTCATAATATTACAGCTTACAATATTTCATCTCTATTTCAATAAATTTGCCTCACAAGACTATGAGTTTATTGTCCTTAAATTATAACTTTTTCTCGCTAGAATGCCACTTTTTTCTCTTCATATTTTTACTTTATTCTTGTAAAATAACAGCTGTTTTTTCCTTTTCTTTCGTTGTTTTTTATTTTTTCTTGTTCAACTATTTCAACTTTCTTCTTGTAAATTGTCTTTACTCATTATGACTTTACTCCCAAAATATTATAACTTTTTCCCCAATCTAAATTTCCGAAAATTACAATTTTATTTTCTTGTGTTTGTTTCTCACATTATTACAAGTTTGAAAAATAGCAATTGTTTCTTTAATATTTTTTCATTTACCTAAAATTCTCGTAAAATTCAGACTTTTTCTTGTTTAATGCCAACATTTTTCTCTTAATATTTTTGATGTTACTGCTGTAAAATTACTGCATTTTTTTAAGTTTTCTTGTTATATTTGTTGTTATCTTTTTAGAATGTGCTGAATTAGAATGGGCCGGTAAAATAACAGCCGTAAAATGGTGCCTGGGCCACGCTTTGGACACCCCGAGTGTGTAATTATTATTGTTTTGAATGCTACATCATGTTGAAAACTGTTTAAATGTTTATGTAGGTAATTAGAGCAATGATTCCCAATCCCTGTTTGCATGCAGTGAAACTATAACTTTAAAACGTGTACTCACTTGCTGCATCACAGTCCACACAGAAGCTGTTTCCCCTCACATTCCGTATAGACTGAATGGCCATAGCATCGCTTTGGCTGCCTAATCGAGACTGCGTTGAAATGAAGGAGAGAATGAGTCAGAGAACTAATCAGTGGGAAGAGAAGGAAAACAGTTATAAATGGACCCCATCACAGAGAAGGGTGTTGTCGGGGAGTAGAGAAGGAAACTATGTATGAAAATGAGGCGGAGTCTGTTCAGTAGGCTGACACAAGCCGGGTTATATCTGTGATGCCTGTCACTTCTAATAAGGCGTCCCACCTTCACACTACACTGCAGTGCACCTGTCTGACTGCCTTCCGTGTGTGACAGCATGAGGGGGAGCTTGGAGGTATAGGTAGAGGGCGCAATGTACTTTTGAAAGACAGTGTCATGAACGCAGGCAGCAGTTGGTGTTTTTACCTTGTTCTTGATGCTCTCACAAGACTGCAGACTAGCAAAAATTTGACTCTCGATGGCCTGCACCCATAGCTCACGCTCCTCATATGTAGACGCTTCAAAGTTCCACGTCTGTCCAGTCAACGAGACTATGATGAATTCAAAAGAATCCTCTTGCTCTGGGAAAGACAACAACACATGTATTTAATCTTTCATAGTACTATTTATTCATTGTTATTGTTATTATTATCTAAATATTCATTCATAGCGAGGTATAGTCACTATTTGATGCTTTTTTGTTTTCTATGCTGATCCCAAACTATGTTTACTCTATCACCATAGGACCTAAAAGACATACAGCAACTGAAGTTAACATAGCAGGTTAGAAAAAATAATGTTTTTTTTTTAATTTTCCTCCAGCTGTTGTATCTAACTTGAAGTATTATGTTGCCTCACATTTATTATTTCCTAATGAATGTGCAAAAATAAAAAATAAACATTTATAAAATAGAAATGCTTTACAAAAATATTTTAGAAAAATATAAAATACATATATGACAATGCCAAATGTGTATTTTACTTCATTCACAATTTTAATGCATGCTCTTATCACATTCCTCCCCAGTTTCTAATGATGCACTTTGCACATGTGCATGTTGTTTTGAAAATATGACATACGCTATAGAGTAATATTTCCTTGGGAACTTCCTGTTTTGACATCTTAATAAATAACTTACACCAAATGACTCAGCACCATGGCATCATTGCTATGGCTGGTTTGAATTTCCATCCATCTTCTATGGCGCTTATCCTCGTTAGGGTTGCGGGTATGCTGGAGCCTATCCTCGCAGACTTTTGCGAGAGGCGAAGTACACCCTGGACTGGTCGCCAGTCAATCGCAGGTTGAATGGTTTGAATTTCCAGTGCTGTTTATTTGTTGGTCTTTAAAAGACCCATCCACCGCAATAAATAAATACATAAATAAATCTGAAGCGCTTTCACTCTCTTTCACACTGATGAAAATACAAATCTTAAGTTAACTGGTGCCTCGCACTTTAAAAACATTGCTAAATAAAAACAAACAGTGAGTGGAAGATATACGTTGTAAATATTCCCCCCCTTTACAGCTAAAGGAGGAATATATAAATGTCACCTGTCTCCACCAAACAAGAGGTTAGTGACAGCACATATGCCGGAACACATGGAGTTTTAGCGTCTGCTACTCCCGATGCCATCCATTAGCCGGGTACTGTATATTGTGTAACGCACGCTTCAGCTCGTAGCAAAATGACTTGAAATTACCTAATTATGTCTATGCAAAAGAGTGGTCTCATTTGCATAAAGCATGAATGAGCAAATGGACGAAATGAGGCACCAGGTTGTTACAAATATATTCCAAGAGGGTCTTACAAGTTTAGTCCTCGCTCAAACCTGTTTAGACATGTTCTCCAATCTATTCACATGAAATTAACTCTGTATTACTTGTTAATTGACAGCAATCGCTACAGTTTACAATCAATGCTTCCTCCTCGGCGCGGTGATGATGCTGTTAAATGACAAATCTGTGACGGATGTTACTAATGTAGCAGCCATACGCCCTCCCCGGTGCACGGGCATCTCTTCAGGAGGAAAGCGATAATCCAATTAGCTCAACACCGACTTCAATTATCTGATTCAGTTTGTCGACTACAGGTCGCCGAGAATCAATAAAAAAGGCTCAGAAAGCCTCTTTATTTAGACTGATGAAAGAGGAGGTCCTTATGTGGATGGGACATTGCAGGGCACAGGTAGGGTGTTGGAATTATAATATGGACAAAAAGTGTAATTTAGAGGATAGATTTAAAAAAAGAAACAAAAAAAACACAAAAAGAATAAAACCAATGTAAGATTTATGATAATGTGTACAGTATAGAGAGTATAGAGGTGGGTAACCTTTCCATTTGATCCTATACCAGTTCCAAACAGTACTTTTAAAACTGCTTTAAAAGGTGTCGAAACTGGTACTTGAAAAAAAACAACAACATTAATTTTGGCCAAAAACATGCCTTTTCATTTTTCCGGAATTATTTGACTTTCAAGTTGAATAAAACAGTAATTTAAATACGTCAATAATATGAATAAAATTATGCATTCACCAATATCTAATAAAATCCACAACAAATTGACATAATTATCACAGTAAAATCAGCAGCAATACACAAAATGTCCTGCTCGTGTTGCTTGTGATGTTAGGAAATTCCTCTGTTCGTGAATGCACCACGCTCTCTGTGATAGAAGATCTTTTCTAGTTGATAATGAGGAAGTATTGTGCTACTGCTGTGAAAAGTGCTACAGACTCTTGTTGGCGTATTAAGGTATAAATAAAGTTTGAAAACAGCATCAGACTCAGTCTTCCTCTGTCGAGACTTACAAGACATTACTTGCACAATACCACCTTCAAGCACTTGTTGCAAATTGCTCACTCTGCATTTATTTAGCACCAAAATAAGGCATCCACAGCCACTTAGTTTTTCGGTCTGGTTAACACCATTAACGTCGGTACCGGTGCCTATAGGAAACCAAGTTTTGGTACCCATCTCTATGTGATTATACAGTCTAGTCAAACTGACATCATCGTATTTTTATTTTACCAAAACTTTCATGGAATTATTCATAAACCGTCATCATTAATGATCCCCATCCACAAGGTCCGCACGGCCAAATTACGTCACTTCTGCAAGCACCCACCTCCTAATGAAATTTTCTAACTACGCGGACGGTCCTGTGTGGAAAAACATGGCGGCGGCTGACGTTCGGATACACAAACATCTTTATGATGCGGCTCATAAAGATCACCGGAATCAACATATTGTCAATAATTCTTGGAGATTAATTGCTGCCAGACTTGAAAAAACGAGGAGGCAGTAAAAAAGTTGTCTTGTTGATTCTTGTTTAATGGGCGAGTTGACCATCTCTTTTTTCTTTTATTTTTTCCTTAGCAATAATAAACAACATAAAAGTTATTCCTCTGTCACCATGCTGTAAACAATGCTTTCTACTTGTACTATGGTGTATTGTACGTAAGCCATAAACACTTACGGCAGGGACGAGACACACTGACTATAGATGCTGCAAAAGTTGTCTCTGCCTGAATCTGTGCGTCTCAATTCCATCTCAATAAATATGTGCTTTGGTTTTTATTTTATGAGACACAAACAAAAGCGCAGCCTCAACAATGGGTGTTAGGAGAAGAAGAACATGGGAAGACAAAAAAGTTCTGCATTGTGTAACTATTTCGCCAGCGAGTCTCGTGTTTACGGACCAAAACTATGTTTTTAATTATTTTATGGGATCAAGTACGCAACCATGAAAGAATGTCAAATGGAACGCCCTAAATCAAGAACCATTAGTAACTTGTTTTTTTATACTCGTGTGACAGTTAAGAAGGCTAAAATATTACTTAACTGTACGGTTAACAAAGGTTTTACAAAGACCACAAATTGTCCCTGGAACAGATCCATTCTCTTTTCAGTATTTCCTTTCATGTTCTCCAAACTATTTGCAGGTATTTAACAGCATATGAAATGTTAATTGACTTGGTAATCATTTATAATTAATTCTTCCTTAAAAAAATGCTTCTAAATCCAAACAAATATAATGTGGACATGTTCTAGCTTCTATGATGATTTGCACTGACTCCAGTTTTAATTTGTGTTTTTCATCTTTTAAAGAAAAAAAAACATGAACAAAGCTAATTACTCTGTTGGCTGCCCAGGCAATAAATTGGAGGCATTAAAAGACTTTCATTATGGAGATTAAAAAAGCAGAGGATGGCTGACTTCCTAAACTGATGAGTAGAGAAGGGAAAACAAATGCAATTCCCTTGCGCACATGAATGCATTACTGTAACTGTAGCCACTAAAGAACCTTACATATTCTCACCTTATGCAGCGCTGGGTACTATTTCCTAACACTGTGGCAATTTCACTCCAAAGCAATTCAGATGCATGTAAGTGTTTGTTTCCCTTCCTAGTCCCAGTAAATCTTGGCATGAACAATGCGCCCAAAGGTATCACCAGGACCTGCAATGAGAAGCCTGTAAAGAGGCCATTAGAGCTCCTGTTATTACCCCATGGTTGCAGATGGCACGCGGCTAGCGGAGGAACAATCACATCGTCACATGATGGTGAGCATTAACCTGCTGACCATGTTTATCCGCCAGCTCCCCATCAACAAGTTCTTGATTAGAAATAAATCAACATGTCTTGCAAGCCAGCGAAGGAGCCATCGGTGAGGAATGCACTAAATATGGTTTTCCTTAATTAACATGGCATAATAAACAGGGAATTATGAGGGAGCATAATGGCTATGCCGCATCAATGAGGAAGGAGACAAACATGGTCCAGCATTTACATGGATCATAAATCTGGTAGGGGACATCTCATTTACAGAAGTTGTTGTACTGTGCTCGATACTTGCAAGACCACAAAGTTCAAGAACATACAGTACCTCTGCCCTACACCAAACAACCAACAGCATCTGAAACATGGATCTGAATCACTGCAACATTGAGTACAAACCTTTACAAGACTGACAAGTACACGTGTCAAAATTTTAGCAGTTTGCTTAAAAAACATGGCCGCTGTCAAGCAAACATCTTTGCAGAGGCATGTGCAGGACAGCAACCAATTAACTGCAAGTTTCCATTTGTGTAGATTTAAAAAAAATAAGTGTCACGTTTTGGCTTGCGGCGTGGTGGCTCCACCCTGGGGCTGCGGAGTTAGACAACCCGAATGCAGGTAAAAGTCTTTATTATTATTAAATGTAAAGGTGTCTTTAATGGTGGCAAAGGTTTCGTCGACATTGTGGGTGTTGTTGAGAATAAAACTTGCAAACATACAGCACTTCAGAGTCACACTACTAGCAATTAAACATTTATGTCAAATCAAACGCATTCTGTACTGCACAGGAAAGCACGGAGGAGATTGACAAAGGTCTACAGTTCGTAGCAAATCAGGACGCATAACACAATGTGTGCGTTTTCTCTTAGCCAATCAGGACGCAGAACACAATGCATGTTCATACCTGTAAAAAAAAAAAAAAAAGGACAAAAGATTCCGCAAAATAGCGACTCTTGAGAAAGAGAAAACTGCGATGTCAAGGGGGAACACTGTATTTCTATTATGAAATGTTTCAATTATTACTAAGAACCTCTCATTATATGACAGGTATGTTGCACACGTGCATGTTAAAGTAATCGCAGCATGCCCTGATTCACCTCTTCCAGTCGTATACCAAATTTGAACATGGATAAGTGTGCTCACACTATCCAAATGTGAGGTCCAAGCTTGGTAAAATTGTCCTAGTGTGAGTATGCCCTACATGTAGCATAATCAGTGGACGGGAAGCAAAAATAACAATACCAGGCTCTTGCACCTCCTTTGTCACGGGGAAAAAAATGAGGACAGGGACAACACCTGTGGACCAGATTAGCACCTCAGGGCTCTGATGTGAGCCCAGCTGAGTTCTTCTTGTTGTATTCGAGCGTCTCAAATGTCCTCTGGAGACTGCTGTGACAAAACCTTACAAAGGACTTAGTGCACAGTCTTTAGCCTTGAAGATGTCCTCTTTCTTCTATTTTAAAAAAAATTGCCATTTGTGTGTACACTTGGTGGAGACAACGCTCAGAGGGGCAAAAAGGTGAGCTATTGTTTGGGGATATTGCATCGCATCATGTCGCATGCCGCAACGCATCAGGCAGTCACTTAAAGAAGTGCTCGCTATTCCCGTGAATTAATGAGCAGTTGGGAAGAACAGGCCAAGACGGCGCCATCTGTAAATGTCACCGGCACCGCTTGCTCATTTTACACATCATTAAAGCCAATATTCCTAACCTGTATCAGAGCAATCAGGAGCAGGCCATTACTGCGACAGGGGCCCCCGGGGGGAACCACGACCCGACTCGGGAGAGAGAGAGAAGGGAGAGCACTTGCTATCTATCTGACACACACCTCTGCACATGTGCATGCCACCACCCAATACAATAAACAAACACATGAAATCAGTGTTGGTACCAGTAATAGCCAGCACGTTTAACAACAGAGCCCAATGAGAAAGGGGGGGGCAATTAAATGTGGGCCGCCCCAAATGAGAATCTTGTTATTTCCTTCTCGCCGTCCGTCGGGTGGTGCTCAGCAAGCTAAGTCATTACAAGAGCGTGGGCTCCGGGGACAGCTTTGGGAAATGAGAGTGAGTCGGGGAGCGACAAAACAAAGTATTGAGATAAACACCCGCCATTAGCGCAGGCAGTTAAAGCTCCATCTCTTAATCCTCAGCTGGACTCCAGAGGATATTAACCCTTGCTGTACTAAGGTGCAGGACATTAGCATACTTGATAAAGTCACTCTCTTGCGGCAGGAATTTAAGACTAGTCAGCGTAAGTAAAGTTGCACTTGTAGTAACGACACAATCTCATGAGAGAGATGCTTGGCAAATTCTATTATTGTATTATCAGGACTATAAGTCATACTTATTTCATAGTTTGGCTGGTCCGGCAACTTGTAGTCAGGTTCAACTTATATACGCAAACATACATAGTCGTGCCTTGATACATTGCGGTTCCAACATCGCGCCCTCACTCTATTGCAGTTTTTCAAAAATTAATGAATTCTCTGATGAATAAGGTCTAGTATTAGTTAAGAAAATATACGCATATTTAAGCAAATTGTGCATATTCGCGGCCTACATTTAGCATTTCCAAGCATAAAAATTGCTAAATGAACAAAAATACAAGTACAAAGCATTAAAAAGACGTGATATAAAGTACTTTATCTGTAACCTGTTGTGTACACCTTTAAGGAGGTTTGTTATTTATGCTATTGTGTAGGCTGTAATGGAGGGTGCTTTTGGTGTCTGGAATGGATTTGTATTTTTTGTTTTCTGAAGGTACGACTGTATTAGCACCAGCATCAGCTCTCGGTATGATGCATTGCTGCTGTACAACACTGCAAACTACACTCACAATAATCTATATTGATAAAAAATACCTCCATAAAGTATTTTTGTTTGGGATGGCTGCAGACCAGAGATGCTCATTACGTTGATAGCTATCAGGGTGAACTAAGTGGTGAACAGACACTTCTCAAGTGGCACACAGAAATGCAATTTTCAACTTCATTAATAATATTAAGAATAAACTAACTAAGCGGTAAAATGCAGATATCTATAACAAAAGGTATCCACTCACTTGTAGCAGCTAGTTTTGTAGAAAAAATGTTTGATGGGTCTGCTCCGCGTCCCGACCTCTACTGTAAAACTATGTGCTTTCCATACATTGCATGTGAAACTATTATTTCATGATTAATTACAAAATGTACCCATTGCTGAAACATTTTTAATAGGTTGGCTTGACCTAAGCTGCACTGTCTTTTGCATACTAATTTTAAGCTCTATAGAAATGGATGGATGGTTGGATTTTCCATTCTTGTACATCTGTAATGTTTGATAGTAAATGTTAAATGGACGTATTACATAAAGTGTGTATGATGACCGCTGCATAGCTCTTTTGACTGACACACTACTGAAGTTATGTACAGAACTACTGACAAATTATCTGTAATTATCTTTATTTCTATATTGAATTGTGAATTACTGAATGATATAAAGCATTTTTATTACCTGTAAATTTTGAAACTGTGACTATGAAATACTAATTACTTCACTGGTTAGATTTGATGTTTTCCTGTTTTATAGCAAGAAGCAAATTTTGACTGGTAACTTGCATGGTGAAAGTGTGTGTACCCCTGATATACAGTGAGGGAAAAAAACTATTTGAACCCCAGCTGAGATTTTGTAAGTTTGCCCACTAATCACTATCATTTATCATCATTTATTATTTATCTATGTACAATGTACATTGTGTATGTACAGTACATACACAATGTACATAATAAATATTCATATTTATAAATGTACTAAATATATATATTATCTATACTTATTGTAGGTGGTAGATCATTGGGGCTTAGACATTTTAAAAGTAACTTGCAGTATGAAAACATGTGGCCACCCCTGCTGTCAACACCGTAGTCAAAATCAATGATAAATGATAGCCACCACTTTTCTCAACAGAAATAAACAAGTCGAAGTAATCCACAAAGTTAATGAAGTTACAGTAATGGTGTTGCATTATAAAGAAATGGTAGAAACACCAACGCTGTAGAGGAGTGTGAGTGAGAGGGTCTAAATGGTGAGGAGGAATGGTAATGGTTTAATTCTGTTTGAAAATGCACGTACGTGACATTGGAATACATCGCTTAATACAATCGACAGTTCCACATGTCTAAAAGGAGTAGGAAGAAGCAAAGCTTATTAAATCCTACCCCCATAAGTTTTCGCCTATTTCACATTTTTACATTTGTAGACTTCCTGCAGTTAGTAAGTTTGAATGCACAAGTAAAGTAATGTGAATGAATAGTAGTCAATGTCCTTATCATCACAGATAACTTATATTGCAGTCCGGATGAATCATTCATTTTCTATACCGCTTATCCTCATTAGGGTCGCGGGTATGCTAGAGCCTATCCCAGCTGACTTTGGGCGAGAGGCGGGGTGCACCCTGGACTGGTCGCCAGTCAATCGCAAGGCAGACAAACAAACATTTACACTCACATTCATACTCTAATGGACAATTTAGAGTCGCCAATTAACCTAACATGCATGTTTTTGGAATTTGGGAGGAAACCGGTGTACCGGAGTACCACCGCAAACATGTGGAGAATATGCAAACTCCACACAGAGTTGCCCAACGAAAATTTAAACCCTGAACCTCCTGACTGTGAGGCCAACATGCTACCTACTCATCCACGGTGCGGCCGAATGATAATCATAATAAATAATCATTGTGATGAGTGGTGTATAACAATTGTAACAAAACATTGTTGTAGTACAGACAATGTTCTCACTAGGATGAACAGTTCCTAGTACAAGTATAAGGTGATAGTAACAAACATAGCATTGACAGTCAACAGACAGAAAATTTAGTCTCCAAGGAATGAAGTAATATGACCTTGGATGTACACAATATTTCACGACTCTTCTTCCTTGTATTTTGTAAACATCAACTGATTGTAATGTTTCTTGAAGTCACTCATTGTAGAGCATTGGTTTACTTCTTTACTTAATCCATTCCATATTTTGATTCCACACACCCAAGAACTAAAGGTTTTTAGTGTTCTTCTTGCATATTTGTGTTTTAAGTTTAGTTTATTCCTAAAATCATATTTCTCCTCTCTTGTTGAGAAAATTTGTATAACATTCTTTGGTAACTGGTTGTTTGCTTTATGCATTATTTTAGCAATTTGAAAGTTTATAAGGATCAACAAATTTGAATAATTGTTATTTTTGAAACAGTGGATTTGTATGTTCTCTATAAGCCGCGTTATTAATTATCCTAATTGATCTTTTTTGCAGTACATTAAGCAAGTGAAGTTTACTTTTGAAGTGTTATTTTCCCATATCTCCACACAATAAGTTCCATATGGTAACACCAGAGAACAATAGAGTTTTTGGAGTGATGTTTGATCCAGAACAAATGTTATTTTATTCAGTATTAAAGATCAACTGAGGAAATAGTTGGTCAGTGGAAGGAATACTTTGAGGCCCTTCTCAATCCCACTGACATACCTTCCGAAGAGGAAGCAGAGTCTGAAAACATGTTACGTGGACAGTTCTATCACCATGGCTGAGGTATTTGGGGTAGTTAAAACACTCCCCAATGGCAGGGCTCGGGGGGTGGACGAGTTTCGCCCTGAATTTCTCAAGGCTCTGGATGTTGGAGGACTGTCTTGGCTGACACGCCTTTCCAACATTGCATGGAAGTCGTGAACAGTACCTCTGGACTGGCAGACCGGGGTGGTGGTCCGCATTTTTAAAAGGGGTGACCGGGGGGTGTGTTCCAACTATAGGGGAATCACACTCCTCCCTGGGGAAAGTCTACTCCAGGGTGCTGGAGAGAAGGGTACGACTGTTAGTAAAACCTTGGTTACAGGAGTTGCAATGTGGTTTTCGTCCCGGTCGCGGAACACTGGACCAGCTCTACACCCTTGCAAGGGTACTCGAGGGTATGTGGGAGTTTGCCCAACCGGTCTACATGTGCTTTGTAGACTTGGAAAAGGCATTCGACCGTGTCCCTCGCGGTGTCCTGTGGGGGTGCTCCGGGAGTACGAGATTGGTGGCCCGCTACTACGTGCCATTCGGTCCTTGTACAATAGAAGCAGGAGCCTGGTTCGCATTGCCAGCAGTAAGTCGAGCTTGTTTCCGGTGAACGTTGGCCTCCGCCAAGGCTGCCCTTTGTCACCGATTCTGTTCATAATCTTCATGGACAGAATTTCTAGGCACAGTCAAGGCGTTGAGGGAGTCCAGCTTGGTGACCTTAGGATCTCGTCTCTGGTATTTGCAGACAATGTGGTCCTTGTGGCCTCATCAGGCTGTGACCTTCAGCGTTTACTGGAGCAGTTTGCAGCTGAATCTGAAGCTTCTAGGATGAGACTCAGCACCTCCAAATCAGAGGCCATGGTTCTCAGTCGGAAATGGGTGGACTGTACCCTCCGGGTTGGGAGTAAGGTCTTGCCTCAGGTGGAGGAGTTCAAGTATCTCAGGGTCTTGTTCACGAGTGAGGGACAGTTGGAGCGTGAGGTCGACAGACAGATTAGTGCAGCGTCATCTGTAATGCGGTCACTGTACCGGACCGTCATGGTGAAGAGAGAGCTGAGCCAGAAGGCAAAGCTCTCTGTTTACCGATCGATCTACATTCCCACCCTCACCTATGGTCATGAGTTATGGGTCATGACTGAAAGAACGAGATCGCGGATACAAGCGGCGGAAATGAGTTTCCTTCGTAGGGTGGCTGGACTCACCCTAAGAGATAGGGTAAGGAGCTCCGCCATCCGGGATTAGCTCAGAGTAGAGCCGCTGCTCCTTCGAGAGGAGCCAGTTGAGGTGGCTCGGGCATCTAGTCCGGATGCCTTCCGGACGCCTCCCTGGTGAGGTGTTTGGGGCATGCCCAGCCGGGAGAAGGCCCCGGGGAAGACCTAGGACACGCTGGAGAGACTATGTCTCACAACTGGCCTGGGAACGCCTTGGTGTCCTCCCGGTGGAGCTGGAAGAGGTTGCCGGATACCGGGAAGTCTGAACTTCCCTACGGAGACTGCTGCCCCCGCAACCCGGACCCGGATAAGCGGGAAAAAATGGAATGGAATGGAACAGTATTGAAGTATTTCTTGCTACTTTATGTTGAATGTTTTTAATGTGGGGTTTTCAACTCATTCTGTCATCAATTATGACACCCACATATTTATGTTCATTCACCTTTTCAATTTCCTCACCGTCAATTTGTATTTTTTCTCATTTTCTCTTCTGCTATTACCAAATAGCATAATTTTAGTTCTACTTAGATTCAAGGATAATCTGTTTTTATGAAACCATTTTTTTAGAATAATAATTTCATCTGAAACTTTTCTTATTAGTTTTTTTGTGTTTTCTCCAAAACAAAAAGTGGTGGTATCATTTGCAAATAGTACTAGCTTTAGGTGTTTTGTCGCTTTGCAGTTGTCGTTAATGAATAGGTTAAATAATTTTGGTCCCAAAATTGACCCCTGTGGTACGCCACATAATATCTCTAAACTTGTGGATGTATATTTTCCTAGCTTCACATACTGCTTCATGGTTGCTAGGTAGCTTTTAACCCAATTCAGAACTAACCCTCTGATTCCATACCTTTCCAATTTTGTAGTTTTGTCATCCATGGCTGATTATTCTTCTTTTTCTTATTAGACATTTCCTCAATGGACAGTTCCTTATCGTACTGCTTTATATAAGTCATTCGAAAGTGTGCTTCATCCACATTGCTTCCACTGCACACTCTCCCATTTTGTTCGTCCAGATCTTTTTTTGAATGCATTGATGCTGTTCTCTGTGCGTAGTCTTTTGCAACTTCTTTTGTCCTCCATCTTTCCTTTTCCACCATAGTCTTCTATGCCAAGCAGTCCCTTGAGTCTAAACCAATGAGCATTAGCAACACTTTCTTTCAAGTAGAGACAGATTAATGATGCTTGCTGGCATCGTGCATTAATCAGAAAAGAATCCCCCCCCCCCACCTAGAACACAACTCTTTATCGGCCAGCGATTTTACAGTAGAGTTTATGTGTTTTTATGGCGAGCACCAATTGTCGGGCAGGGGAGGGTGGGTGCGGACAGCTGCTGCGAAACACATTACGGTGGCTGTCACTTGTCCCGCCATGCGTCCTGCATCATTCTTTAAGCACGTGAGAAGTTCATTAGATTGCACGCCTCTGACAGAGCACAAGATATTAGGTAGTGCGTCCACAAATGGAGCGCTATAGGAACTAGGTTAGCTATATTAATTGCGTTTACATTTATTTGGAAGGATGCTTCAAAAAGGACTTTAGATAATAACATTTTAAACGTAATGGAGTGCTTAAATTTGTGGAAAATGTTAATTCTATACTGTTTTGTTATTAGTAATCCAGCAACGTTACCTCACCAAAATCATAGGAAATGCTAACTAGCATTAACTGTTAGCACCTAGCCAGCAAAGAGCAGCAGTGACTAACCCTAAGTGATCGACATTAGTCTTTTGTTAGAAAACGTGACTTGTACCAACAAAAGTAGCCCAGATGACTCAAGTTGATGAATTAGTTGGCTTACCAGTAAAGCAATCTGGAGACAAAACATAAGGTCTAGCGTGCTAATTCGCAATGTAGCAGCAAATGTCTAGCTACCATAGCTAAATGTTAAGTAGTCTGTCAGCAAAACAGAAAAACAACATGCACCAAATATATTTTCCTACTGTTCATACCGCTTTACTTCCATCATGTTCATAAAAAAAAACCTTGACCTTTCAGATTGGTAATGTTGACCTCAGCACATACTTTGAATATAAAAGCATTCGATGATGATGACTCTGGCCTATGTGGCCAACAAACCCCTTTCAAACCTAAAAGAACAGCTGTCAACGGCCAGCATTCTTTTTAAAAAATGATTATATATGCTAAGCGCCATTTATGAGGCATCAATGCCATTGTTGTTTCCCTACGTATCAATCTTGTTGATTGATCACGCCGCTCCTCTGACATCAGTTTTATGGCCTCAGAGACGGGTCTCCTCAATGTTTCCACAATGGCGTCCAATTAGAGTGCTCCATTCATCATTTGTGCAGCAGGATCATTATTAATTGGCTGAAGAGCTGGCTGCTACTCCCCCGCTGAGATGGGGCCTTCTGTATCAGGCCATTTAGACCGTGGTAACAACTTTGGGATGGACCACTGCACGCCATCATGTGCTTTATGGGTATAGCAGGCAGAATACTAACAACCAGCGACGCACAGTCAAGGGAGGCAGGTGAGGCAGAGGCTCAATTCTCATGATTAAAAAAAGGAGGGAAGGCTGCATGCACTCCATATGCTGATAAAAGCTACAAACGCATATGTTTAAATAAATAAGTGGGTCTATATATGTATTTGAATAATGTTTTTTACCAAAATGAATTATTGTATTCTTTTTGTGGGTTATCCTTATCCTTAAGAGCAACCTGTATTACCATAAAAAAAATAGTCAGTGCCAGCCATGACCCTCACTGCATGTCACGGCTAACAACTATGCTACTTTATAATCACACACCGATGGAAAAACCTTAGCAGTGTATTGTCATTTTGCACTCATTTTAGTTAAATGTTACAGCAATCACAGATGCGTCATAATAGCCTTTGCAGCCTACCTTCATTGCCTGCGGATAAACCATCCGGCTTGGTGATGCCCGTACTCTTTTTCCGTCTGTGTTTCTTGCGGTTGGCGTGTGGTGAGGGAGGCGGCTCAAGCTTAGGACTGGTGGCGCTGCCCGCACTGCAACTTGTCGGGTCGCTTATTCCATTTGCTGGATGGAAAAAACAGATAGGTAGAACTTTTCACTTCAGCATTAACAATGCTGATACAAAGTCAGTAATTCAGGGTACAGTGGGCATCCATTTCTGATTGTCAAATCACACTCCATACCAATGCCCCTTTCACACTTTAGATTCCAAATTCAACAGTACCGAGCGAAACTGCGGAAGGAAAGCCACATTCCTAAGGAGACTCAGGCCATCATAAAAACAAAGAGCTGCAGCAAAGTGGAGACTATGGTGTCAGCGTAAGCATGTATTATTATTTGTGTCACTTATCCACAAATGAAAAATTTGCTTAACTAATGTTAGACAGGCACTTATTTACGTCACTCCATATTGGCTCGAAAGACAGGCTTGGAACCTCAACCCGATCATATTTACGTATTGAAAACAGTGCTGTAGCAATGTGGAGACAATACTGTACACTAAGGGTAAACATTAAAAAGGTAATTTGTGTCATTAATACGGTGTATCCTAAAATACTGGCCTTACAGGAGACCCGCACTGATTTCACCCGTTTGAGGCTGGTGACACGGGCTTGGAAGTACAACTGACCTGATTATAGAAATAGTATCTGCTTTTGGCAGAGACAAAGCATTGATTGTATGTGGTGCTGTGGGATATGGTTAGTTGCCGTACTACTAAGTTACTGTGTGTACCAAAAACATTTAGGTAAAAGCTATACAAGTCAAATGTCTAGGATACAAAGCCATTGTAGCCCTAAAGGTACAATCATGTACTTTTTCTAACACAGCTTCAGTCATCCGTTGCCTTGGAAACAGCTTCGTATTGGAAACAGTCAATACAGCTCAGACAACATATTGAGTCACTTGTTTTTCTCTTTCACAAATTGCAAACTATTTGCATACTTCTGACTGATTGCAAGTTGCCTTGCGGAGGTTTAGATCCATGAGAAATGTGCGTAAAAGCAGACAGGAAAACACTTCGCCTCCTACTAGAGTGACTGTGTTGTCATGCGTTCTACAGTGTAAAAGACAGGTATGGGGCCATCGGTGGACAAATGGACACCAAAGTTAGCCCCCAGCCAAGCTATATGACTGTCTGAGAGTGACAAAGGTGGGGGTGGGGTGGGGTGTTTCTTATAAGTGATTTTATAAATGTGATATTAACCTGTGCTACCGTTGGGCAAAGGGATAGGAAGGATGGGACAACGGGAGAGGGGTGTCAGATTGCCATCCATCTGATTTCCTGACATTTGACATCACTTTCCCTTCTTTCCCCCCCTCCGGATGCCATTATGAATCTGGGAGACGAGAGGTTGGGGCCTGAGGGAAGGAAGGGAGGGAGGGCCGGTTGGTCGGTAGATGGGCCCCATATTGCTCCCCTCCTACCACCCTGTGTGGTGCTGGCAGCCTCCTCTATTGTCTCCCATCAAAAGCTCATTGTAGTGTGGCAAACTCCATTCATTTCCCTGAGCGCCGTCCCATCCCCCGGGGGTGGAGTGCAGGAGGACAAGAGGCTCAGGGATTATTGCTGTTGTCGTTTGTCGGTTGCACATGCCCTAATGTGCAGCGCGGCGCCATTAGCCAGTGTACAACATTAGGCCTAATTCAGTCATTACCTTTAGGGAGATGGGGCTCTATTGGAGGAGTGGGGTGGGCTCAGCGGGGGATTGAAGATGCTAACATCGCATGGGTGGGAATGGTGGTGCTGGAGGAGCCTTTGCTCCGAAGGCCTGTGGATGTTTGGGAGTGGGCAAAAGCGCTGGAGACGACACCGTTTATTTGTTATGAATACTTGGTTTAAAGATTTTTTACATGTAGAAAATAGGTTTAAAAGCCACAATATTACACCACAATAATATTTGTATTACAAGATACTATATATATTACATGAATCCCTCTCTGACAGTCTCAGTTCACATTATTATCAGGGGATCTGATAGAGTTCTGATTAGAAAGTATAGGTGTACCTAATATTCTGACCCATATGTTCACTGAGGTATGTCGACTCTCCAAAAAACATGATTCAAACACGCCTCCTAGCCTCCATCCTAATGTCCCTCTGATTATCGATGTAGGGTGTTCTACAGTGCAGGGCGCTCCTGTTCTGCCATTCCAGTGGACCTAAATGAAGTGCGCATCACTCCATTATCCTTGGCGAAGGTTGCAGGTTAAACACAAAATGCGATGATGCCGAGATGCAAAAAGATTGATGATTCGCCAGAGAATGAATGCGTTTTAGCCAGCGTAACCTTTTCCATATTATTTGAAGAAAGTCCTCATTTGTAAAGCCGTTGTGTAAAGGCGGACGCAAAGGTAGGAACATCTCTTGAATATTGAAAGGCGATTTTTGATTAAACCCCGGACCATTTTTTAAAAATGTTTGCATTCATATGGGCAGCCATTCTTAACACACCGCGTGCTTGTTTAGATCCTTCGATCCTTGTTAGACTTCAGTCTTTGGTTGTGAATTAAAAGCGAGAAGCTCAAAGCCACTGTGACGGTCAAACGTTTACAAAAGCGCATCACCAATGTTGGCAACATCTCCAGTCATGTGATGTATTTGTTTGCGTAAACCTGTACTTGTGAAACGCTATGCACAAAAGGGCGAATAATAAAGGGGAATAATAACACTATGGTCTATTGTATGGTCTATTATTATTCCAAAAATACTGAATGACAAATTATATGTTGTATTCTGGTCTCTAGGCGTCAGTAATGCTACATTGAAACATGATAGAGTGAAAAAAAAGTTCTTCTCTCATTCCATGTGCAAGTTTTTGTCTTCTTACTGTGCACCTATTCTTCACTCCATTTGAAAAACTTTAAGTTTACAATAAGTTAATTGGAGAGGCTAACCAGTTAGCTCGGTAGTGGCGGCCGACACCTATGTCCCTGCAGTGATCCTGTAGTCTGCGCAATATGGTGTAAACAAACAATAATATGGGTGTTATTTTATGTCTACAAAGCTCAAATAATGTTAATAATCGTATTTTTAAAAAATCCTATAGCCCTAACTATAAAAACATTCAGTTTATTAATGTTGAGTCCTAATAAGGGGATATTCACTTATCGAGGTCAGGTCTGGAACCAATTAACCGTGATAAAAAAGCAATACTGTTGCTCACTGCACTGTACAAAACACCCACTTTTTGGTGCTTTTCTAAATCACCAGAGCATTTGGTACATATCTTTAAGGGACTGCTAAGCAAATGTGGGTGGCATTGGCTACCAAAGTAGAGCAAAAACCAGAAGGTTGGCAGTTCGATCCCTCCCTCTACTCAGTCACCGTCGTGGTTCTGGGCGAGAAAATTCACCCATCTTGCCTCCAGTGCTGCCCACAATGGTATATGAATGCGAATGAATGTTTGGTGGTGGTCGGAGAGGCCAGAGACTGGCAGCCATGTTTCCGTCAAACTACCTTAGAGCAGCAGTGGCTACAGATGTACTTTACCACTACCAGTGTGTGACTGGGTTCACTTCATGCTGCACTTTGGGTGCCTTGAAAAGCACTTTATAAAATTAAATTTATTATTATTACGTGTGTAAAATTTGAGCAAGATTGGTTGAAAGACATGGTCGCCATCAAGCAAAACATCCTTGCAGGCACACGAGCGGGACTTAGTAACTATACTGTAAGTCATTGAGCGTTTGTCTAATGATGAGAAAACTGTGATGTTATACTCTACATCTTACGTGTATGCTTGCATGTATTCCAAATACATTTTATGACAACCCATAAGGGGAGCCATAAAGGTAATTTTTATTTGAGGGGGTGCTAATTTTTTCGCAACTGTATACTAATCATAATTCATGACTCACTGTTATGACGTCCAACCAATCAAACTAAATTATTCTCCATCAATAATGCTTAATAAAGTAAGGCTCAATACATTGTATACAAATCACAAATAAAATAATTGATGCACAGATATCTTTTTCCCGCGGCATCATGTTTTCCGCCTTGGCCTCCCAATGTGAAGGTGATGGCATATTAGCAGGGTTTGATTTCGACACCGGGCTGTAATGAAGTTTGACATTTAGTTTGGAGAGAGCAGCAGAGCGCGATCGGGCCTTGATTAGCACACTCTAATTGAGGATAATAAGGGGGAGGCGGTGATTGTTTCTAATTTTTGCCATTAATTGCAGCCGTTTGATTGAGGACAGGCAGGGCTGCCGTGTCAAGGGGTCTGGCGCTGGAATCGCAGCACTCGTCGCACGCAGCTTCGTGAATAACAATGAAATTAGTTCTCTAGTTTGTGCATCACATGATCCAATGACGGTGTGTAGTTTACAACTCACAACTGAACCCTGACAATGTCATAAATTGCTTAGTGAACTCGGCCAATCATGCTTGGGCCTGATCCGTGCTCAAGTTCGGCCAGGGCACAAACATGATCACACAATATTTTGGAATGACTGAAATGCAATCACTCCCTTAATGTAAACCAGCACATTTCACAATAAAAATAGAATACAAAGACTCTAAATCTGTGATCCCCAAACTATGACTCGCCCCGATTTTTCCATATCCAGGCCATCACTCTACACACATACCTCAAGCAGCTCTCGCCTGTTTGACAGCGGGTGTACCGCTCACCTCCTGTCAGAGGCACTACCTCTGACGCCAAATAACACGGCTCTGGGCGAGGGAGCAGAGCTGTCCAACTCTAAATCATTTCTTTTGATGCCAGAAGACATTGTGGTAGTGGTGGGGGAATATAGGGAACGGCTCTCCCAAATCCGCTGCTGCGTCCACTGCCAAGCGATATTTGCCTCTTATAGTCGTCATTTGTGTGGTTAGCAAAGCCCAAGTTATCTCTCCACTCACATGGTGAAACTCAATGGACGTCTTGTGTGATGCTTGTTGCATCGATTTGTGTTGTCCCTTTTTGTTACTGTATGTTGCATTAGTTAAATTAAGTTGTTAAAAAAAAGATTAGGTTGTCTTTTTTATTTTGTATTTATCTTCATTGTTTTTCCTCACCCTGCTTGTCTGTTTACGTGTATTTTATTGTAAAATAAATAAAACTTTTGGTGTGCATGACGTATTGTGGAAGTGACGTCAAGAGACGAGCAGTACGAGCAATTACTGCCGCCTAGAGGCTTGGCATGCTTGTAAATGCGCTTAAAATTTGCAGCATTTGCCTTGTCCACACGTAGCAGGGTATTTTTAAAACCGCATATTTCTCCCTCTCTGTTTTTGAAAAAACGGTGTCTACACGCCCTCGTATTTAAAACAAAAGCATCCTCACGTAACCGGATAAATACATTGGGAGCCACAGTCTTAAGCATGCCAAACCTGTAGGAAGCAATAGTTACTCAAATTCTATCCAATCAGTATCATCCTCTGTCATCCCGTCACCTCCGCAAAACATAAAACATGGCGCCAGGCTCGTTCTTGTGGACTGACGAGGAGGTGGGATTACTTCTAAACATTTATTTAGAATACAAAGTCAACAAGACACCAGAAAATATCGTCAGCTCGGAGGGTATGATTGTTGTTTCTGATGTAAATACAGGCCTGATGTGTGACGTCACAGCATATGTTGTCGCAGGAAGTGACGTTTGGAAACGCAAAACTCAGATTATTGTGTCCATACGCAAATGTATACTGTAACTGTAACTTTTCTTCAAATCTACACTTTGGCCTTTAGGATTTGAAAACCTTTGTTTTTGTGCCATATATCTGCGGATTTGTGTGGATGACACACACAAAAAAGTGGAAAAATACCTTTGTTTTATGAGATACCCGCCTACGTGTGGACAGTGTTTTAGTGTGGATGCAATGTGAACAAAAAATTCCTACACGTAGAGGGGGGAGGAGAAATATTTGGTTTCAACGTCTGCTACGCATAGACAGGGCCAATACAAGCTTTTTTCTGTGAAGAACCAACAAAAGTTTATTTGGTTATTATTTCTTTCATAAAGTCATTCATTTTGTCATTTTCTATACCGCTTATCCTCTTTAAGGTCGCGGGTATGCTGGAGCCTATCCCAGCTGACTTTGAGCGGGAGGCGAAGTACACCCTGGACTGGTCGCCCGTCAATCTCAGGGCAGACAAACAAACATTCACACTCACATTCATTCCTATGGACAATTTAGAGTCACCAATTAACCTAACATGCATGTTTTTGGAATGTGGGAGGAAACCGGAGTACCCGGAGAAAACCCACACACGTACGGGGAGAACATGCAAACTCCACACAGAGCCGCCCAACGGAGATTACGTGGAAAACAATAAAGTAAATGTTTACGGTTAGGCAGCCCTGCTATAGTCACACTTCTGTTACGAACTGACGCCCATTAGAGAAGGGAAAAGTTACGTGGCCCTCACATAAAAAAGTTTGGGGACCCCTGCTCTAAATAGGCCATCGCACTGCATGCTCTCTCACTTTCAAAGGCATCTGTGTGAGTAATAAAGATGTGTGATTTAATTAAAGAGATTGCTCCTCTCACTAGTAAACGCTGCCTCGCACAATAGAAGTAATCAGAACGAGTCAAAATAAGACTGGAAATAAGCCACAAAGTCTGGGAATTTGCAGTAATACGGCAGAACAGAAGAGATGAGACTAGCAAACTGGTTAAATCAAAAATTATCAGGACCAGGGGGGGCCATGAGAGGAAGGGTGAATCCAAGCATCCAAGCCCAGCCCAGAACAAATGACCTTGTGAGTACACCCGTAGTGTTCCTGTGACTTTGAGTGGTATCCCCTTCTTTATGTTGCAGGTACAGGAGGACACCTGGGGTCATTTTGCACAACCTTAGGGCGCAGATATTTATAATTAGAGGTGTTCATGACTCTGTTGGAGCTCCCCACCCCGATCATGAGGGGTAGCACTCCCCTTTAACCTCAAGTGACATTAAACAAATGCTGGCTGTCACTTCGGAAGCAGGTTCCAGCCACATGAAGCTCTGCTGCCAGGACAGACGTTAGTTGGGAGAGGGAGGAGGCAGCTGAGGGTGGGAGGTTTTCTGGAAGGAGGGGAGGTGACGGTGGGGAGAAGCATACGGAGGACCCCCATGCCCCCAGCTGTCTGAGCCAGCTAATGACTCGTCTCAGGGGGGCTGTTGTAGGCGAGCAGAGAAATTGAAACAGACGCCCGGACCAGTAGCTGCTACATGTGTGGCTGCGTGCTGCCATTCAACACAACACTCCGCGCAAGCAGCACCGCTAATGTGAAGAGTCCCGGTTTTAATTGCTTGGAAGGCTGAAATATTAAGAAAGACTTTAGTCTAAGTGAGTACACTACAAAAACTACAAAAGTGAAGTTGTCGACAACAACAATGTATCCTACCTTGTCATGCTCAACAAGAATGTCAGTGAGTAGAGTGCCAAATGATTGGCTGTAACAAGCTACTAAAGCTTTTACGATGGTAACACTAATGGCTTTATTGCTTCAAACATGCTTATGTTACATGAAAGACCACCACCAATCATAGGTATGAACGTGAGCTATCCCAGCTCAAAGTCAGCTTGGATAGGCTCCAGCAAACCCCTGTGACCCTCGTGAAGATGTAAGACTAGAGTATGGACACTATCACTAACAGCATTCGTTTTCTTCCATATTGTATGTAAACACCTTATCTCATATTAGAACATCGCTCGACTTCCATCGCTTACTTAATTGCACTCTGCAAACTGATATGAAGTTTATGCTGTGCCCAGAGGTCATATTTTCCCTCGCTTATAAAGACTAGACTCTGGAACAGATTCATTTCATGTTTTGGTATTTCCTATTAAAATGTTTCATTAAAAATCACAGTTTAACCTTAAATATTGCGCTGTAATTGAAGAAAACAGGTCAAATTCTAAGACACTATTGTTTTATATTATGTTGTGCCACAGGGATATTCGATTTGCTGCACATAAATTCCCACTTTTGCTCATTCATCTCAAGAGGCCACAAATTTAAGTCATTCTGCTTTGAGGCGTGCTGCTGATGGAAAGTGATGGAAGTGGCGGCGTCCAGGCAGAATTGATCGTACGGCGGGTCCAAATGAGAGACGGGAGGGGACCGCGCACGCAGTTGGACTCCTGCTGTGCTCGTAAAGTGCGCTCTTTAAACTGCTTGGGCCCCTGGGAGAAGGAAGGATAGAAGGGAAGGGTGGGGGTATAGGGTGGAGGACGAGAGGGGTGGGGAGAGCCACTGCTGTTGCTGCTGCCGCCGCGCTAATGAGAACTACCAGAGTGCAAACATGCATGGAAATGACTGTTATTCTGTTGATGTGCATTTAAGTGCTTTTTTACTGCCAACCACAAAGAGCGGGAAATAACTGGTGATGAATGGTACCCCTGAAAAACATTCATTTCATCCTCGCAAGAGAAGAGAGGGGTACAAAATATAGAAAGGAGGGAGGAGGGCTATGATGAAAGGCGAAGACATGCATGGCAAATATATTATTTGACTTCAGTCGTTGACAAGCTGCACTGTGGCGCCAGGAAGTTAACCTTCAGTCTTGATCAAAGAGCAGCAGACAAAAAAATTTAAAAAGGTCAAAATGATCAAAGATCAGCTCATCAGCTAAATGAGCCTTGTTAGTAAATGGCAAAAATATCACCTTAAGTGGCCTTAATTCCAACTACTTTATCAGTGTATGAGTCCATCTCTCTAAATGGTTGGGATGTACACAACAACTGAAGTCATACTTTGTTCTTCCCGTCACACAGTATATCACACTTGTGTGTCACTAATTTGAACATTTTAACATTTATGTCAGCGTAAAGATTCAATAGTTCATTTCCTATAATAATATCATAGATACTGCAATTTCCCCTTTGCACTCATTCATCAGAAAAATATTGATATTTAAATCTTTGACCTCAATTATTTATAATTTAATTACAATTTTAATGTTTTTTTTTACATTATTATTATTATGCTTTTCTGAGTCATCTGTTTGATATTATCTCAACCCTATTTTATTTAAAATTAAGATAATCATATAGATTTTTTAACTCTTAATATAACCCAAACGTTACCAATATTTTTGCTTATATTACATTTTTAAACAATCTTAACGTGAATATTAGATCGTCGTTTTAACTCATTACATATTCTATTTACATTTTATAGATATTTAATCTTTTAAAAACATATCATCTCAACTGAATCATAAACTAACCAAATAAAAAATTGTGTATGATTATACATACCATAACATACCATTTGTATGTTAAATCAGACTAATGTTAATTAGCACTTAATCTATCCTAACTTTATTTCATCTCAACATAATCTGAACCCAGCCAAAGTGAATTTTATTTTAATTTAATTTTACTTTATATATCTTATTTTACATTAGTCACCGACCACCTTCTTTTTACTGTATTTCATCTAGTTGTGTAGTATTGCATTGGCAATGTATCTTCTCTTATCAATCATAATGAATTTGACGTCATCTTAATTTTAACCTTGTATTTAACATTAACGTCACCTTATTCTTTGCTTTTCTTATTTTATTCCATCTTATGTTGTGTTACGAGAAAAGGTTCTTACGGGGCGCGGTGCTTGTGCTGCTGTTGATGGCGTCATTCCACTGGTCAGCACTGGACACGGAGAAGGAGCGTTGGTGCATCCCGTCTTTGCTGCCTCCAAATATGGACGCGCCTGTCTGGAGGGACGTGCTGCTGTTGGAGTGAGAGGCACCTGGCAATAGGAAAACAAAGAATAGACAGAATGTTCAGGCACGAGTGTGAGAGGAAAGAGACTGAGTCAAAAGTTTTGCAAGGCCGTAGCCATCTTTGTTTCAAACAATCTACACACACACGCACACAGCCACTCTCCGCCTCTGTCTCTAATGAGGCCTTAATTAACAAGATACACTCTGAACACTAATTATCTCGGCTCATCCCTCCGTCTGACTGCCTCATCCATCTCCACTGGCGTCAGCGGGCGCTCTCCTCCTAACCTCCAATCAGGCGAGCTGCGGACGCCTAGGATCTCTTTACTAATTCATGGGCTCGGCGACACCATGTGGGGTCCTTCCTCCTACTCTTCCTGCTCCGACACATCCCAAATAATCCTCAGATCACACAGATAGAAAGGAATCTTTGCTGTTTAGTTGAAATTAAAATTAGTGTGCAACTACCAACCTGCATTCATTTAAAAATAATATACTTTCATAAGTAAATAAGTTTAACTTTGATAAATACACACACACAGTATACATACATATATACATACATAGATATATACACTAAAGCCCTTTTATTCAATAATTACAGCAGAATATCAGCCTGTGATTGAGGCGATAATAGGAGGAACATATAGTGCGACGGCCGCACGCTAAGTAAACTAAGCGGCACGGGCGCTTGTTAGGATAATATGTCCTACTCATTATCCCGAGTAATAAGTGTATCAAATTCACATAATCATGTCTAATTAGTATCAGTAATTATCTTGTTGGGCCCAAGAATATTAATCTTGGGGTCCCAGAGGGGAGGGAGCGCCATCGCAGCACGAGTGAGAGTGAGAGCGAGGGAATCACGCTGAGGAGCACAGAGGAAATTAGCATGTGGAAATCAGGAGAAAACGAGGAGAAGGACTGGGAAGCAAAAGGGAAAACTTTGTTTTAATAGAAATGTGACATATGCATTCTGCATATGTTATTAATAGGACACTAGCAGTGTAACAATACACGCATTAAAAATCAGATTTTTCTGTAAGGAACATTTAGTACGGTACAGAGATGATCCCCCGCACGGTACACAATGAGTGAGGGACAAAAGTGTAACTATCCCCTGATAGTGTTACTGTTGCATATGTCTGCTTTGTTGCACTTTCCTAAAAAAATATTATATTATTTTACATTTATTTAGATTTCTTTATTGCTAGTAATTTTATCTTTAAATAGAAATATTCAATAGGCTGCTCACACAAAGAAACGTTTTATGTTTTGCATTTTATACCCAAAATGAATTGAACTGTGACCTTAAAACTAAGGTACCAAACCGTGAATGTGGCATACTTTAACACCCCCAACTAACATCATCTTATATGGATTTGTTGTATTTTTAAGCAAAATCTCTCTTCCGCACATCTTCCTAGTTCTCTTCTACAATCGCTTATCGCTATCATCAAACAAGGAGCTCATGATGATATGCGCAATAAAATAACAGTTAATCAACACTTTCAACTATTCCTCTAGTGTTGCTAAACTTATAGGGATGTCCCGATCCATTCTCAGGGTCTGTGTCAGTTGCCAATCAGCTGTATTTTGAAGATCAGAAAAGATCTGTTTCCGCCACGAGATCGGGCCGAGCCGCTTGCCGTAAATATGGGTTGCACTCCAACGTGGTAGGTGCGGTTAATGCTCCTCAAAGCTGGTTTTCACTCAACACCCGCCACCCGGATAAGAGAGAAAATGCCCCTTGCAGACATGTCCGTGGGGTACCGTGGTTAAGTTAGTTTCACGTTGGACGCTGGATTTTCGGCTCGCGGCTACAGCGGTTGTCTTCCCTCGCTGTGGTTTGATTCCGCTGTCATGGTGCCGGGAGCTCGCATGGGAAGTGCCGCTTTAACCGCTGGTTGTTCTTTTTGAACTCAATCTATAACCACGTCAAATGATTATTGCTACCCTAACAGTATTGTAATGATGGCTGAATAATTCCACCTCATGATGGCTGTAAGTCAGTTGGCCATTGATTTGCATGTCTACACAGAGCACTCACTCCTTCCACAAGATGTTCCACTTGCTAGTTTTTTATTCTCTGCACTTGACGCCAAACACTTGCTCACTCGCTACAGTAGTTTGCACGCTCATTTCCTTCAATTCAACCCTTCATTAGATGGACTTTTTTTGTCATTAGGGACCTGACTCACAAGAGGTGTGTTACAAAAGCCAAACAATATTGTTGGTCACGCTGCGTAATTAAAAAAAGTAAATTCCGCAATGCTTTTGTTGTGTTATTGTTATTGCTTTGCAGAGCTATTTAATAACCATACTCTGTTTCACATATTTATGTTTGTAAAAAAAGTTTATTATTTCAAAAAAGAATTTATACCGGATCGGATCGGCAAGATTATAAAGAAATTGCATCGGATCGGATGACAAAAAATGTGGATCAGGACATCCCTAGTAGCCACACTATTATACAGTATTTACTGTAATACTAAGTTATACATCTTGGAAATTGTGATGTTTTGTTGTTGATATAAAATGTCGTAGCTGTTGGCCGGAAAGTTGAGAGAATGATGAAGACGTGCTCAACCACCAATCACTTTACTGAAATGAACAACTACGCCAAAACAACCATAGTCATTGGTCCGCATTCGTCTCTTGCGCCATTTTCCTGACTCATCCAAGCAGCAATCAGGACACATTCACAGCCCTAGAGATCTTAAAGTAGACATTTCAAGCAGGAAGGAAGAAAAAGAGTAGGCTTTTGCATGGCAAACACGACATAAAATAATTCAATGATTAAACCACTAGATGACTAAGAATGGGGCTTGTGAAACTAGCTGTAACCTGACCAGTCTACTTCACCCCAGTCGGTGCCATTCGTACAGAACAGTGATGCTGGAACAATGCCGACTTCCTGGCAGTGTACATACTGTATGTACAGTGAGGGAAAAAACTATTTGAACCCCAGCTGATTTTGTAAGTTTGCCCACTAACAAAGAAATGATCAGTCTATAATTTCAATCACAGAGGTCAGCCATTTACCCGACCACGACCCATTTTCAATGTCCTGACTGAGGGAAGGAGGTTCTCGCCCAACACTTGACGGTACATGGTCCCATCCATCCTCCCTTTGATGCGGTGCAATTGTCCTGTCCCCTTGGCAGAAACCCCCCCCCCAAAGCATAATGTTTCCAACTCCATATTTGACGGTGGGGACGGTGTTTTTGGAGTCGTAGGCAGCATTCCTCCTCCTCCAAACACGGCGAGTTGAGTTGATGCCAAAAAGCTCAATTTTGGTCTCATCTGACCACAACACTTTCACCCAGTCTTCCTCTGAATCAGTCAGATCTTCAGTGGCAAACTTCAAACGGGCCTGTAGATGGACTTTCTTGAGCAGGGGGACTTTGCGGGCACAGCAGGATTTTAGTCCTTCACGGCGTAGTGTGTTACCAACTGTTTTTGTGGTGACTATGGTCCCAGCTGCCTTGAGAACATTGACAAGTTCCTCCCGAGTGGTTCTGGGATGATTCCTCACTGTTCTCATTATCATTGAAAATCCACGTGGTAAGATCTTGCATGGAGCTCCAGACCGAGAGAGATTGGCAGTTAATTTATGTTTCTTCCATTTGCGAATAATTGCACCAACTGTTGTCACCAAATGGCGATGGCCTTGTAGCCCATTCCAGCCTTGTGTAGGTCCACAATCTTGTCCTTGACATCTTTGGAAAGCTCTTTGGTCTTGGCCATGGTGCAGAGTATGGCATCTGCCTTGATTGATTGCTTCTGTGGACAGGTCTCTTTTATACAGGTAACGAGCTGAGAGGGTTGCCAATGTCAGCTTGTTACCTGTATAAGATCCACCTGGGAGCTAGAGATCTTGCTGACGGATAGGGGATCAAATACTTATTTCCTTCATGGAAATGCAAATTAATTTATAACTCTTTTTGAAACGCAATTTTCTGTACTTTTTTTTGTCATTGTTGTCTCTCAGTGTTCAAATAAACCTGCCGTTGAAATTATAGACTAATCATTTCACTGTTAGTGGGCAAACTTACAAAATCAGATGGGGTTCAAATAGTTTTTTCCCCTCACTGTATATAAAAGGTGCCAGAGATTCCTTACCCCAAATTACAAACTAGTGTAGGATCAACGTGATTTCAAAGCTTTTCCAAAGGTATAATTACTGTATATTGTTACTTTAAAGGCCACTTTATTTGTAAAGTTTGTCGTGCTAAAAGAAAAAAAAAAGCAAGATAATGACAAAAGAGCTTCGTCTGCTATTTAAAATTCAACAATCACAATCTAATTGTCAAATTGGATGCTAATGATGAATGAATTATACATGGCTGTGCCCATTAGTCCCCACAGACCACTCCTGCATAAAGGGGACGATAATGTAATTACAGTTGAGAAATAATCAGCTTGTGCCATTCAAAAGAGCTGAGGGCTCCAGCCAGGCCTGACCTACAACAAGCTTCAGCGCCTTCCTTAGCGTTATGGGCGACAGCAAACAAACTAAGGGCCAAAGGATCAGGTTAGGAGATGAGAGTTACAGGCATCAGTGAAGGCAACATCGGGGGTTAATTGCAAACATGATGAGCAACATGAATGCAATAATAATATAAATGGACACGATTATATCTGCTTTTTATGCAATTATTGATCAATAGTTTTGCTATTTTAGCATTGCCGACATCATGCCACCACGGCCATTTTTAATATCATCAAATCATCGACTCCACCAGTTACTGTTTTTTATTCAATAAGGTATTAGCTATCTATCATCTACTACATCCTTATCTAGTTAATCCAAAGTTTCTGTTTTATATACAATGTATTCTGTATTCATGTATAATGTATACAATGTTTCTGTCAGGTTTTACTCTACTACTTGTTATTTCATCAATTTAACGTACATATTGTCAATTCTTACTTTTTAGTCATTCTTCTACCACTGAAGTAAATTTACTTTACTAATTACTTTTTTCCATTTAGAAAATTGGTAACAACAAACCATCTGTAATTGTTGACACATGGAGAAGGGGCAGGATGAAATGAGATCTGCTTCTTTCTACTTCTTTTCGGAAATGAGGATTTGTGCAAGTGTAAATGTGACGGTATTCAATGTAACTTTGTTCGGAATGTTTGAAATAATCGTTACCATTATAAAAATAAAATGGCAGATAGCAGGAATATTATTATGCTTTAAAATATTGCAATAAAAAGTAATAAGACAGTGTTATGCAGTCAGGTTGTGGTTGTGTGTGTGTGCAAAAGATAAGTAGAAGCGCTGGATTAAGCGGAAAGCGGCGCCGCCTCTCTTCTCTTTAGGCCGAGGCCGTCAGTGGGTTGATGAGCCGTGAAGAGGCCCGACCCCTCTGTGGAGTTGTTGCTATTATGTACAAGTATTGGCATAATGACGCATTCATGCTAATGCGGGCCGGGCAGCATATGATCTGCCTGTGTGTAATACACCACTATCATCAGCATCAGCATCATCATTCCCACCAACCTGACATCCTGCCATGTACTCCCACTCCGACCCCAGCATATTACCATGTCATCTACTATCACAGCTATCCCTGCTACACCACAATTAACATCACTTATTGTTTTGCTCATTCGATTTACTCTGACAAGATGTATGCAATATTTATTTAATATATTGCATACACTGTATGCAATGTCATGTCTTGTTTATCACACTTAATTGGTTCCATCCCCGACCGCGATAAGCAAATTTTCGCAAAGTAGGATTTAATATTAATAAACTGAATATTTCTGTAGTTACCGCATAGAGGACCTGTTTATACTTTCTAAAACAGTTGTTTTTAATTGATAGAGCTATGTAGACATAAAACAACAACCCTTTTGAGTCGGACATTTTGATGGATGTTTGCATGAAATTGGTTGAAAACTGTGGGACTAGTTAAAAAGGGTGGAATAAAAAAAATAATAATAAATAGATAAAAAGTCTTATTATTATTATAATAATTATAAGTCTTATCAACTATTATAAGTCTTATTATTGTGTGAATGCCTCCAGCATCCAGCAAATTACCATTGATCAGAATACCACATATGACTTTTAATATTTTCTGACTAATAATAAGACATAGTTAACAACAAAACAGCTATTATTTATTAACATATTAATTTTAAAAAACATGCTACAGCAAGGAAGTTTGCATCCCAATGTAGTCAGAGACGACTGTATGGACAATATATTTAGTAATATATGCAACATATTTAACATATAAAGACATGTATCCTCACAATGTGCTAGTTTTCGCTTTTATTATAACAAATGGTGCAAGTGATTGATTTAGTGTTGGTTTTTCAACTGCTCAGTTAGCTTACCAAAGCTCAGTTAGTTTAGTGTGTTTCATTTTTTTGGTTTTCCAAAATGTATTACAACACTTTGCCTCTTTACATACATTTTCTGGTTGGTGTACAATATGGTGCACACCTTGTCGTGTTATTTATGCAGTGCATGAGTCCAATTTTGTTCTTAATGTATTTCTGATTACAAAATGACCTTGTTAGCATTCTTTTAGCTTGCTGCTGCATGGAAAAAATAACCAGATGTCAGCTGCGTCGCCAGTCTATGATGTCACCAGCTGTTGAATGAGTAGTTCTTTGCTTACTAACAGAGATGCTAAATGTTATCAAATGTTGTCCCCTTTTTTTTTTTTCAAAATAGAGAATGGGGAGTATTCTAGCAGTACCGCACCCAGAACTATGATATAGCAACGTGGTAAAGCTGTGTGTATCAACATTACAATGATGAATCTCACTGGCCAATGAACAAGCAGCAGTAGTAGTATCTGCTTAGCAACTGAAAAAGCATCAATAGCAAGTACGCCAAGTAAGTACTCTAAAGTGAAAAAGAGCCAAAACAGTACTTTCTTGTCTTGTCCACAGGCTTGATTAAAAGTGACTAGGCCTATTAATACTTAGACGGCATGTAACTGTCGTTTGGTGACACCGAGCGAAGGATCGCATTTAAAAAAAGGTTCCGCTCAGCAGCCAGCAGAAGAATTAAACCTGGCCGCCTGGCAAACTCGTGGGCGCACTCGTCCTCAAATTTACTCTCTCCTCATCATCTTCCTGTCTAGAACTCATCCTCCCCGCCCCTCCTCGCCGCCATCCTTCTTCTAGCGGTGATTATAAAGGTCTTTAGATTCAAAAGGGACGAATGAATTACCAAAGGCAAAAGACAAGGCTCGTGATTTAGGCGCCATGAATGAGAAATTACCCCTTTGTTCCCGTCATCAATTGCATGTCTAATGAAATCAAAACCCTGATCGCATAATCAGAAGAGGGTCCTCCACCCGGAGAGAGACCTGATGTGATTTGTAACCTTTCTTTTGCTAAGTGGAGATTAAGGCGCATCGCCCTTACATTGTTCTGAGGAGATGCACACGGCAACTGATAATCTTGGGAGGAAGCCTATGTTAAGGCCGGGGTGTTCAAAGTGCGGCCCAGGGGACATTTACGGCCCACTGGTCATTTTGTATTGGCCCCCGGCCCATTCAAAAAATATAATTACCAAAAAAAGAGCAAAATGGCTTACTGTGTTGAGAAAAAGTGAAGATGTTGACACTAATACCTCAAATATTTGAGTCAAGAGAAATGTTTAGCCTATCTTAGCCTTTTTGACATACTGTATAGAAGTATAAAAATGGCTGCCTGTATCCTCTGATTTATCAGTATGTGGTCCTTAGTGGGTACAGCTGGACACCCCTAAAGGTAACCTGTGTGCACCCCCCACAAAAAAAAAGTTTTTCAGTTTTGTTTTCAAAGACAGAATGACCCTGCCCGCACGTCCTCTGCTCTGTAAACTCCTACATATTCTCAACGTTTGACTAATTGATCCATTTAGTGGTAGGACAGCGCCAAGGGTCCCCACCCTTTTGGCTCAGCAGAACCCCCTCTTTCTGGTCACTTGGCTTTAGCCCCAGATAGCAGAAGCACAGTGGCCATGGAAGACCAGCCTCCCTGCTGGGGGACAGCTAATTATTATTAATTACCCGTTAATGTCGAATCACTGCTTTAGCCAACTAACAGCTCAATGGGAGCTTTATTTTTAAACCTCAACCTCCACCATGATGTTTGGATCACACTCACCAGTGAAGACATAAATAGGACATAGGTCAAAAAAACTTCCTCTTCCACTTCCTCCAACATGTCCATTATGTTTAAATGCATCCCAAATGACTGATTACAAGCATTAATACACATCTCACGGTCGCTCGTTAAGACCTCATTGTACAAACTATGTACGAGGCAGCTAATTTGCACGTGGGAACATATGGAGAGTACATAATTAACCTGCTGGGATCCTTTTTTTTTGTTTTTGCTAATCACTAACAGGAGACTACAGTCATGTCATGAAAAGTCATTGTATACGTGTGTGTGTGTATACATACATACTGTGTATATATACACACACACATATATATATATATACACACACACATATATACAATACATACACACATATATTCATATATACATACAGTATATGTGATATTTTTTATCATTTACCATCACATCAACATTAATAAATGTAATTACATTATATAATGTGTGCGTATACAGTATAATTTATATATATACACACACACGCACAAGCCCCCTAATATATACAGTAGTGTTCAAAATAATAGCAGTCCAATGTGACTGAACAGATTAATCACTGGTATTAGTATATTTTAATTGCTACATGGCAAACAAGTTACCAGTGGGTGCAGTGGATTCTCAGAAAACAAACAAGACCTAGCATTCATGATATGCACGCTATTAAGGCTGTGCGATTGGGCAATTAGTTGAAAGGGGTATGTTAAAAAATAGCAGTGTCTGCCATTGACTTTACAAACTCAAAACAATTTTGTACAAACTTTTTTGTTTCTAGGATTTGGCAATACTGTGATTCCCTAAACTAATATTTACTTGTATGACCACAGTTTTTTTTATAACTGCTTCACATCTGTGTGGCATGGACTTAACCAACTTGTGGCGCCTTTTAGCTGTTATTTTGCTCCAGGATTCTTCAACAACATTCCACAATTCATTAACATTTCTTTGTTTTGCTTTAGAAACACCATTTTTGATGTCCCCCGACAAGTTCTTGATTGGTTTAAGTTCCAAGGATTCGGCAGGCCTCTCCATAAAATGAATTTTGTTGGTTTAGAACCAAGATTTTGCTGGTTTACTAGTGTGTTTGACAGTGTGACTTGGAGGGGCGTGGTTGGGAGGAACGGTCTCCCTGACCTGAACCTGTGCGGTGTGTTGTTGTTGGACTTCTGTGCGAATTACAGTTTGTCCATAACTAACACCATGTTCGAACATAAGGATGTCCATAAGTGCACTTGGCACCAGGATACCCTAGGTCGCAGGTCTATGATCGACTTTGTGGTCGTATCATCAGACCTGCGTCCGTATGTTCTGGACACGCGGGTGAAGAGAGGGGCTGAGCTGTCAACTGACCACCACCTGGTGATGAGTTGGATTAGATGGCGGGGAAGGATGCCGGACAGACCTGGCAGACCCAAACGCGTAGTGAGGGTGTGCTGGGAACGTCTGGCAGAATCTCCCGTTCGTCGAGTCTTCAACTCTCATCTCCGGCAGAGCTTCGCCTGCATTTCGAGGGAGGACCGGGATATTGAGTCCGAATGGGCCGTATTCCGTGCCTCTATTGCTGAGGCAGCCAGTTGTGGTTGCGGCCGCAAGGTGGTCGGTGCCAGTCGTGGTGGCAAGCCCCGAACCCGATGGTGGACACCGGGGGTTAGGGCTGCCGTCAAGCTGAAAAAGGAGTCCTATCGAGCATGGATGGCTTGCGGGACTCCCGAAGCAGCTGACAGGTACCGGCAGGCCAAGCGGCACGCGGCTTCGGCGGTGGTCGAGGCAAAAACTCGGGTGTGGGAGGAGTTCGGTGAGGCTATGGAGCACGACTTTCGGTCGGCCTCGAAGAGGTTCTGGCAAACCGTCCGACACCTCAGAAAGGGGAAGCAGCCCCCAGTTCACACTGTTTACAGTGCGGACGGGGGCTTGCTGACCACGACTGTGGATATAGTTGGTCGGTGGAAGGAATACTTCGAGGCCCTTCTCAATCCCACTGACATGCCTTCCATAGAGGAAGCAGAGTCTGAGGATACGTACGTGGACAGTTCTATCACCGTGGCTGAGGTAATTGGGGTAGTCAAATCACTCCCCAGTGGCAAGGCTCCGGGGGTAGACGAGTTCCGCTCAGAATTTCTCAAGGCTCTGGATGTTGGAGGACTGTGTTGGTTGACACGCCTCTACAACATTGCATGGAAGTCAGGAACAGTACCTCTGGACTGGCAGACCGGGGTGGTGGTCCCCATTTTTAAAAAGGGTGACCGGAGGGTGTGTTCCAACTATAGGGGGATCACACTCCTCAGCCTTCCTGGGAAAGTCTACTCCAGGGTGCTGGAGAGAAGGGTACGACCGTTAGTCGAACCTCGGTTAGAGGAGCTGCAATGTGGTTTTCGTCCCGGTCGCGGAACACTGGACCAGCTCTACACCCTTGCAAGGGTACTCGAGGGTATGTGGGAGTTTGCCCAACCAGTCTACATGTGCTTTGTAGACCTGGAAAAGGCATTCGACCGTGTCCCTCGTGGTGTCCTGTGGGGGGTGCTCCGGGAGTACGGGATTGATGGTCCGCTTCTACGTGCCATTCGGTCCTTGTACAATCGAAGCAGGAGCCTGGTTCGCATTGCCAGCAGTAAGTCGAGCTTGTTTCCGGTGAACGTTGGCCTCCGCCAAGGCTGCCCTTTGTCACCGATTCTGTTCATAATCTTCATGGACAGAATTTCTAGGCGCAGTCAAGGTGTTGAGGGAGTCCAGCTTGGTGACCTTAGGATCTCGTCTCTGCTATTTGCAGACGATGTGGTCCTTATGGCCTCATCAGGCTGTGACCTTCAGCGTTTACTGGAGCGGTTTGCAGCTGAGTGTGAAGCTTCTGGGATGAGACTCAGCACCTCCAAATCCGAGGCCATGGTTCTCAGTCGGAAACGGGTGGACTGTACCCTCCGGGTTGGGAGTGAGGTCTTGCCTCAGGTGGAGGAGTTCAAGTATCTCGGGTTCTTGTTCACGAGTGAGGGAAGGTTGGAGCGTGAGATCGACAGACGGATCGGTGCAGCATCTGCAGTAATGCGGTCGCTGTACCGGACCGTCGTGGTGAAGAGAGAGCTGAGCCGGAAGGCAAAGCTCTCTGTTTACCGATCGATCTACGTTCCCACCCTCACCTATGGTCATGAGTTATGGGTCATGACCGAAAGAATGAGATCGCGGATACAAGCGGCGGAAATGAGTTTCCTTCGTAGGGTGGCTGGACTCACCCTAAGAGATAGGGTGAGGAGCTCGGCCATCCGGGAGGAGCTCAGAGTAGAGCCGCTGCTCCTTCACATCGAGAGGAGCCAGTTGAGGTGGCTCGGGCATCTAGTCCGGATGCCTCCCGGGCGCCTCCCTGGTGAGGTGTTTCGGGCATGCCCAGTCGGGAGAAGGCCCCCGGGAAGACCTAGGACACGCTGGAGGGACTATGTCTCACAGCTGGCCTGGGAACGCCTTGGTGTCCTCCCGATGGAGCTGGAAGAGGTCGCAGGGGACCGGGAAGTCTGGACTTCCCTACTGAAGCTGCTGCCCCCGCGACCTGGACCCGGATAAGCGGTGGAAAATGGATGGATGGATACTAGTGTGTTTGAAGTCATTGTCTTGTTGAAACGCACATTTCAAGGGCATGTCCTCTTCAGCGTAAGGCAACATGACCTCTTCAAGTATTTTGACATATGCAAACTGATCCATGATCCCTGCTATGGGACAAATAGGCCCTACACCATAGTAGGATAAACATGTCCATGTCATGATGCTTGCACCAATGGTCTTGCTTCACTGTGTACTGTGGCTTAAATTCAGAGTTTGGGGGTTGTCTCTCAAACTGCCTGCGGTCCTTGGACCCAAGAAGAACAATTTTACTCTCATCAGTAAACAAAATGTTCACCAATTTCTCTTTAGCGCAGTTGGTGTGTTCTTTGGCAAATTTGCAATCTCTTCTGCACATGCCTTTTTATTAACAGATGGACTTTCCCGGGGATTCTTGTAAATAGATTAGCTTCACACAGACGTCTTCTGACTGTCAGAGTACTTACAGGTAACTCCAGACTGTCTTTGATCATCCTGGAGTTGCTCATTGGCTGAGCCTTTGCCATTCTGGTTATTCTTCCATCCATTCTGATAGATCAGATTTTTGCCACATGTCTCTGGTTTTGGTCTCTATTTTAAGGCATTGGAGATCATTTTAGAACAGCCAAAACATTTTTCCACCTCTGCATAAGTTTTCCCATCTCCAATCAACTTTTTAATCAGAGTACACTGTTCTTCTGAACAATGTCTTGAACGACCCATTTTTCTCAGGCTTTCAAAGAGAAATGCATGATCAACAAGTGCTGGTTTCATCCTCAAATAGGGGCCACCTGATTCACACCTGTTTTTTTTGACAAAATTGATCACCGATTACTAATTGAATGCCACACTGCTATTTTTTTTAACACACCCCTTTCAACTAATTGTCCAATTGCACAGCCTTAAGAATGTGCATATCATGAATGCTGGGTCTTCTTTGATTTTAGAGAATCTACTGCACCTACTGGTAACATGTTTGCCATGTAGCAATAAAATATATATAATCTAACTTTATACACTTTTTATGGCTTACGGCCAATCTACCCTAAGAACGCCCGATCTCGGAAGCTAAGCAGGGTCAGGCCTGGTTAGTACTTGGATGGGAGACCGCCTGGGAATACCAGGTGCTGCAAGCTTAGGCAGCACAGTGGATGAATGGGTAGCATGTTGGCCTCACAGTCAGGTGGTTCAGGGTTCGAACCTCCGTTGGGCATCTCTGTGTAGAGTTTGCATGTTCTCCCCGTGCGAGCCTTTGGTTTTCTCCGGGTACTCCGGTTTCCTCCCACATTCCAAAAACATGCATGTTAGGTTAATCGGCTACTCTAAATTGTCCATAGGTATGAATGTGAGTGTGAATGTTTGTTTGTCTATATGTGCCCTGCAATTGACTGGCGACCAGTCCAGGGTGTACCCCGCCTCCTGCCCAAAGTCAGCTGGGACAGGCTCCAGCATACCCTAATGAGGATAAGCGGTAAAGAAAATGAATAAATGAATATACACTTTTTCATCATTACTATGCATACATTTTGTATGTTCTTCCACCAAATTCTAGAAATCCAATTATGTCCTGCTACAACTGCTGCAGACTGATCATCAGACCTTTATCTCAGTGATGAGGTAATTAACTCTACCTGTGTTCCCAATGCCCAGCTGCAAAGCACTGCGGTCTTTGGTCAGCCCGTTGGTCTTGGGACTGGCGGTTGGGGCGACGGTGGCAACTGCTCTTGGGGGTCGCTTCCCAGGAACTTTGACCGTCGTCCGAAGCAGGTCGATCTCCTTTCCGTGCACATTCTGCATATAGTCCTATGGGAGTACAGGAAGACACAGTTTTCCTGTGATGATTGTGCATAGCAGAGTAAAATAAAAATACAAAAATCCAAATTAATACATCTATATGCTCGCACAATGCTAAAATACTTCTAGAATAGAATGTATATGGAGTAAAATTACAGAACAGGGATTGAGCCAAGTAAAACATGCCAATATCAGTCAGTTTCAGAAACAGTACAAGCATACATAGAAACAATACCATAGACCACAGTACCTGACATCATTTATTTCATTTATTTCTCATTATGTGGTAAGTTATTGCTTACTTTGGATATTAGAATATACAATGTTTTTGCTTCTGCATTTATACAGTATATTTAATCATTTAAGTTTTGCGTATTTACTTTAGTTTCTATTATGTTTTTTAACACTTCTTTCTTCCCCATTTTATTTAATCATTGCATCTCTTTTTCTCTTGCTATTAGAAAATAGTCCTTTAAACACAGCTAGCGTACCAGGGTCAATTAAGTTATTGTTAATATGTTACATAATTACACAAAATATGTCACGTCAGTAACGTCTGTCACTGTGCACCCTCTACTACTCTAATTAGTCTGACGCCTCTCATTGGAGGTTTGAGCCACGCTTTTCTACTTCCGTTTTGTCCATGATCTCCATTGAGAGGGGCATACTACTTCGCCACATTGTGACTGCATCATCTTCATGTTACTTTCTTCTGTAAACAAAGTGCAACAGCAGCAACATCACTTGATCGTCATTCACAACGCAGAGAGATAAACACCACCGGTTACATGAGTGCACAAAAGACACGGAGAAGGGTTAGGATTAAATAAACTTTGCTTCTTCCTGTTGCCTTTTGGACTTGCTGAACTGCACAATAATTAATCTCCAAATCACCATCACCAAAAAAGAATGGTGTAATCATGGTGGAATAACAAATTAAAAGTCCATCCCGGTTAGTCGCAAGAAATGGAGGAGCATCCCCTGTGGCTGTGTGACAGTGGACAAGTCGTTATACATCACCTGTGCCCACGCCGCCTGTTTAAACTGCGAGATAATGAATGCAAACTATCATTATCTTTCAATTTGTATCGTCAATTCGCTTCAAAGCCACCCAAAATGTGGCAAGCCAAGGTGAAAATCATGGATCTCAGCAGAAAGAGGCGATGTTGGCCTTTTCCGCCCTCCACCCACAGTTTCCTGTCTTTTATTACCATGTCATAAAGCACTCATTTCTCTCCCAAGCCTCCTTGCTAATTACCCAGTGAGCGCTCTCATTTCGTTTTATTGCAGGAATTAACAGCCAGATCGAAGCGTGCAAAGCTATTAAGATGTGTGATTAAGCCACATTCAATTAGTTTCTACAAACAATTTAATTGATGTAGCAGATAGAATTAACAGAAGGTGATTGTGTGGATGGCTTGGCTGGCTGTGAAATTAAAGGATCCTACTCGCTCCCACGTTCGTCTCCCGCTCCTTTTCCCAAGCTCCTCGCACACTTCATTGCTACGCTTCACAGCGCCGAACAGGCTCGGGCTGTTACCAAAGTAACGCCACCCCTATTCCCTCATAGACTGCTGATCTGTAATGGCTGTAATTATCAAGAGGTGGCATGTTCCGTCAATTACATACAGTAAATCGCTGTAGTAGCATATCTTGGCGAACGGCAGTTCAACACCCAATTTGGTCCTACTGAGCCCTCTTGTTAGACACAAGATGCTAACAGCTTTTAATATGTCCTACCAGATGCTCTTAAAGAGAACCAGCAAGTCCATTTGAAAAAGAATACAAGAGTTATACAGACCAGGATACCACTGATTCGTCCATTCGTTTTTGATAAAGCTTATTCTCATTAGGATGACGGCACACGGGTGAGCTGGAGCCTATTCCGGTTTTGAGGGAGAGATGGCGTACATCCTGAACTGGTCACCAGTCAATCGCATGACACATATAGAAACTCGTATTCACAATTTTAGAGCCTTACCGGCATGTTTTTTGCATGGGGGAAGAAGCAGGAGTGCCCAAAGAAAACTATCAGTGCTCACCACTACGCTACCGTGCAGCCCAGAAATAAATTCATGATTCATGTACATTTAAATGTACAAATACCTGCATGTTTGATCTCAAAGAGAGACAGTCATGAGTCATTATTTATACACCCGCCCCCCGCACACACGTTAATCTTTAATTTAACATAAATGTACAAAAACATATAAAAAATAATAAGCCGTTAACAATATAGAATTTTAATAATTAAAATAACTAAATAATACAAATGTTTTTCATGTTGTGACTTTTCAACATTTAGCATTATAGAATTATACAGTATTTATTACACAATATATTGGGTTATATCATATTGTATAAATTTACAACCCCATCAAAAGCCTAAACAGACTTTTGCCATTTAGAAAGTGACAAAGCATAGCCAAACATTTGACTGGTTCTTTTATACAATCAAAATAATGACGGTTACTACCAAATATCGTCCGTGTGCAATTTGCACTGAATCCATTTTGGTATTAATCCATCAAATATGTATCTTTTTCCATTAAATTAAATGTTAAATACCAAATAATAATATGCTGCATATGCACCTCAAGGTCCCTCATGTGCAACTGCATTGCATTTAAAAACGCACATAATCTAAAAAAGTTGTATTTATTACATCACCTTTACAATTGCATTTTTTTTTTTAACACGTTGTCAACAAGCAAACGAATATTTTTCGACAGATGAAAAATCTAAATATATTAAATGATATAAGAAGAGCTGTGGAAAAGGCGGGCTGTCCCTCCATGTGGCATCGACAGCTAGTGGAGTGTTTAAACGGTATTAGCGGCCCTGGCGGGACCCTGACAAAGATGGATGTGATCAGCCAGTCAGGCTCGGCGGAGAGACATTACAAGTACAAGGCGGCGTTGAGTCGAAGCTGTGGCCACGTCTCCATTAGCAGGAACGAGCACTGTGGGAGGCTAGAGATGACCACCAGGACTCCCCCTTGCTTAACACTAACGCCAGACACTGGCTTAAAAAGCCATTATATAGCAATCTGGCTCAGGCAAGTCATTAGCTACGTGTTCCTAATCGACTTTGATGCAGCAGTAAATGTAATCGCAACGGTGAGATAGTGAAGCACAGCAGTCGGAATGGAGACGAGAAAAGCTCAGGAGCTCCGACCAACGACATAAAAGAAATGGGATGTGATGAGAGGAGAGGAGGAGGGGCTTGCGGGCACAATGAGACTCACATGTAAGCTGGGGTGATAAGTGAGCACGCCGTTATCGCACAGGGTGACGTATTTCTTTTTCCACTCCTTGTTGAGGGATTTGCCACTTCGCTTCAGGAGGATTCCCTGTCAGAGAGCACATAAACACACGGTGAGCGCCAGCCATCAAATCTACGTTAAACACCATAAAAACAGCCGGCGTCACCATTATGACAAACACTCAGAGCAACGTGAACTCAGTGGAATTCAGTCAGTGAATGTGTACGAGCGCAAGTTTACACTGGAAGATGATATATTTTTTGCAAAACAAGCATCTTGAAGCCAGACTGCTTTATTCCACAAATATGGCAGGTGATGTAAAAACACATTCCACAAAGATGGCCGACTTGCATTAAAAAGGCTCTTGCTACGGTAAGTCCGTCAGAGAGATTTTATTCACTTGTTAACAAGACTAAGTGATAGATTTCTTCAAAACATTGTGGAGAAGAGAGGCTAGGCCAAGGTAGACAACACTTGATTTTGCTGCAAATCTGGATAAAGGTATATTCATTGCTGCATTATTATTGCTGCATTACTACTAATTTAAGTTTCCCAGTTTCTGTGTAAATGTGATGAAAGTGATTAGGCATGGGCCGATATGAGATTCTGACATTATGATAACCTTGGGCAAAAATATCACGGTTTCACTGTATTATAATTACATTGTGTTATTTTTAAATATATTAAATGAGGGGAAACAAAGTCGAATGAAATGTAGCATATGGATCTAAAATAAACGACAACCACTGAATTCTTGAAAATAAATGCAGTCTACTATGGCTAATCTTGCAACACAAGTCACAACACAATACATACTACAATACAAATTGGACTTTTTTATTCCGTCGAAGTTAGTGCGCGCTGTTGTCTGTCCGTTGCTGTGTAGGTGATGGCTGACTCGTGCATCTTTGTTCGCTGTGGAACACATACGTAAACAAGATGGGAACGACGCTCGCGCCACAGCCGTTTACACATGGACAGTCTGCAATGCACAGTTCATAGTGCGCATTAATATGACGAAAGAAGAAGAGTAAAGCCGACCAGAACTGGGCTCGCGGGACACATTGGGGGGTAAGTCACTGTTGATGCACTACACTAATGATGAGGACATCATACAACTTTCATGTCAAAAAATATGAACTATTTGCTTGAGTTATTATTTCATAGTGGAGAATATGCAGATTAACGACAACAGCAAGACAACAGCGACAACAGTGCAGCCGTCCTGGCACCGCTCATTGCTGACAAAGTAGTTAACGCCGGTGCTATTTATTTTTATTTTACTATCCAATATCCTAAATACTTGGAAATTCCACTACATACCTGTGATATGATACTGTATATTACATTTAACATACTGTATCTATAAACTTTCCATTCAACTGACTGTCATCTCTAGTGATGCAAATCCGTGTGAACCTTCATGTTCCTAGGGCACCTTCACACCTCCCTCCTGCATTCATGCACATAACACGCCGAACTCTGGAAGACCCCTTAAATCCCGGATTAGGGAGTGTGATCGCCCCTCTTCAAAGCCCACGCACATCTTTTTTCTATTCAACTTTATCAACCGGGGGAGGCCGTGTGTGTGTGTGGGTGGGGTAAAGGGGGGGCTTCTAAGGGCCTCTGATGGTTTCCTTATCTGCAGAGTGAATCCGTTGGTAAACAATGCAGTTCCTCGGCTGGAGGTGACCAAACACTGCTGAATGCACAGGGGCCAGCAGGCAGGGTTAAATGGTGAGGAGGGGCCCCGCTTAATTAGGGGATTAAACCTGCGCTGTGTTTGTGCTTTTACAGCCATAGGGCCTCTGAGGATGTGTGTGTGAGGGAGGGGGGTATTTGGCTTCTTGGCCAAACTTTAATCCTGATTAACACATCAGGAAGAGTTGACCCTCAGTGACCTGGACACCAGGCTGCTTGCTGACAATCATCCTAATCCCAACCGTGACTTTGTGTGTCCGGGCTACTGGAACTCGCCGTCTTTTAATTCATTAACGCTTTACTTCAATATTAAGCAATATAGTTGTTGCGATGTATGTTCATAAATTAAGCATTTTAAAAAGAGTAAGTTAAAACAAAATAATGATAACAAAATAGGATTCAGCGAAACAAAAATAATGTGCGTTTTTAACACAAGCACAGCAACATCCTTTATCTGCAGCCGAGCATCCCTGCCTCTTCTCATTTCAGTCAATAAAAGTAAATGTAAACAAGCTAATCATATAGAGCAAATTACGCTGCAGCTGTGACGGCCCCCGGCGCATGTTTTACACTAAAAAAATGTCATGCTCTTACTGGGGCATGCACTAATCTATACATGCAGCCAGAGCACAGCTTCATAATTTTCATCAGCGGCCATGGAAAAGATCAATAAAAACACAGAGAGAGTGATGGTATCGAAAAAATCTTTACCTGAACGTGCAAAATTGTTTTTTGTTATGCTCTATGATTGGTCATAAATTTTATGCTTCACATCAGACGTGTCCAAAATGTGTGACAGTACAAATAAAAAAATGTTTTTTTATTGACATATCATTAGGCCTTACACTAATACAAATATAAATATAATATAAAGAAATAAATTAACTTTGATTTGCTGCACTGAAATTCTGTCGCTCCCTCCCTGTGTCCTTCTCTGCTGCTCTCTACCCTGGCCCCGCAAACACAGACTGCAGTTTTTTACACCGTGGTAAACTGTGTCCTTATGTTGATAGTGTTACTAATTAAACACCCGTATTTTCATTTAGTCGTCTTCTGCGTCTTTGTGTAAAAATATATTTTGGTTGTTATAAGGATTGATGTTAATGTACAGTATATATATCCTGTGTATGTCAGTGCATATATCAGCGGCTATATAGAATAACAGCGAATATATTGGATTTTTTCAGCCCCTGATATCGGTACCAGCATCGGCCCCAAAAATCCCATATCGGTCGAGCTCTAGCTCAGTTAGCTTTATTAATGCACAAATGGATTGCCCTCCGATTTATGCAGGTGGTCAAGTTTGGACACTCCTGCTTTACGTTATTGCTTTAACGGGGAATTTATTGAAGTATGGACACTGAGGAGATAACATCTTGTCTTTTGTAGGAACACCATGCTCATAGTTCCACACTCACAGGCCTACCCTTCTTGTGTGTGCGTGTGCGTGTGTGTGTGTGTGTGTGTGCCTCTTCAGCAGTGAGTCCATTGTTATCCTCCCTAAGTATTTTTATAGATGGGAAGGAGGAGGGAGAGGCCTGCCGTGCGTAATTTGGCCCCCAGATAGAAGGAGGGGGTGAGTGGTAATTAAGCTCACATTGATACTTTGATCCCCCCCTTGATTGTCCATTTGACTGGCCTGCAGATCTGTTAGTCACACAACTTCCCCCTCCCAACACCCCTCTCAAAAAAGAGATAAAGAAATTAAGGAGGAGGGTGGATAGGTATGTGGTGGTGGTGTGTGTGTGTGTGTGGGCGTGTGTGTGTGTGGGCGTGTGTGTGTGTGTGAGTGCAGGGGTCAGCGGGGCTTATCTTGTCAAAAAGTTGCCATGATACAGAGTAATTGGACTTTAAGAAGGTGGCACCCCTATAATGTGTCACTTAACAACGACGGGGCTTTACCGGCCAGATAACTCCCTGCTCATCTGGAATGAGCACATCGCTAAAAGGAAATGCATCTTTTTTTTAAAGCACTAATGGTGTAATTGAAGGTGTCTCCAAAGTGCGGCCCAGGGCTATTTTGTTGCCTTAAGCTTTTCTTTTTTTTTTAAATGCCTCACGTCAAATTCTCAAAAACAAAATTTATATTAGGGTCACACTGACAAAACAACAAACAAAACTAAATGTATGTCAACCTTTTTAATACAAGTAACCGCTTATCTTATCTTGACATACAGTAAATTACAGATGACACATTTCAGATTATTCTGGATTTACAGGTTATCAATATAAACACAATATGTATGTAGGCATTGAGTCTCGAGCATCGATGGGAACCAGAACTATCACTGTGATCTTCTCGGGATCATTCAAATATTTTTATTTGGCTTCTTAGTTTCGATGCCCACTTCGCTGAACAGAAGACATACACCAACAAAGAAGAAACGGCTAAAAAATGTGTCTTAACTACATTTTTTTTAAAAGCGGTTGGCTCAGTGCAACATTTGCAACACAATGATGCAAAGGAGGGTGCACGGTCAACATGATTAATGTTCTCATTTTCATGGAGTAGAAATAATCGAGTACCTTGTCTTTGATGAGCTACGTCGGACTTCTAAGCAATCAGAATCTGGGAAGTCCAACAGTAAATGACATCGGTCCCGTGCTTATGTAACCGAGAGTTTCAGGACGCTGGCGATGTGCATGTTCAGCGTAAATCAAGGATGGGAGCTACGACTAGGCAAGTTTATCATTTGCACAGTCCGTCTCTGTGAGCAACAGTCATGGGACCTTCCCAGCAGTTCCGCCTTCAACATTAGAACCTGTTACTTGTGTTAACAAAAGAAAGGTGTCATAAAAGATAGCTTACACCAACCTGGAGGTAGCTTATTTTGTGAAGTGAACTCCTGTTTGGACACCATTTTAGCCACCACATATCTAGTCTAGCCTGTTATTTGACTAACATTACTGACTAGTGTGTGAAAATGTAATTCATAATGTAATTAATTTATGAAAACACCATTCTACGTAATTATACGTGATTACTAATTAATGTACCTTTTACACATTTATTTGTAATTTAAATCATTTATAGTCACAGATGTTATATACTCGCCACACATTCTTTGGCATCAAATAAACTAGAAGATGAAATTATTTTAGTTTATTACATCAATAAAATATATTTATTGCAATCAGGAGTGTACTCAGGTTTTTTGTTGTTGTGTGTAATATTCATTGTAGCACAAAGCAAATGATGATGAGCTCAAAAACTTAAACAGGAAAAAATATCTGGAGTACATTTACTGTATATTTTTACATATGTTTTGGAAATATGCTGTGAAATACACTCAAACCAATAATTACATTCAATAAGCCCTGTTTCTTCTTGCTCCTTTCCAGACATGTGCAATAGTGCAAGCGTTAACACTACATATACATCAATGTTACTTTGTCAAGTTTGTTCAAATTATACTAAACTGTTAGTTTAGCTACATACAAAAGCGAGGAAACATTTATAAAAATTCTGCCTTTCTATGATTGGTCTTGATTTACTATATTAACTGGACTGCATTATATTGAGCGCTGTTTCTATTTTGCAACTTTCGGTACCCACAACAATAGAAGTTCATGATGTGATGCACCACTGAAAACTACAGTAATATTATAATCAAAAATATAACAATGTACTACAATATGTTCGTAAAGCCGTATATATTATTTGATTTAAATGTTGGCTATACTGATAAACAAGGGCAAAATACGGTGCATTCCTTGTATTACTTATAAATCAGCAGCATTTGAAACCTTATTCATGTCTTGGAGATGAATTAAAAATGTGGCTATCTGGCTGCATAAGCTATACTCTGCTGCCATCTGGCGGTCACATTAAAACCTGACTTGATGAAACAAGAAGGGGAGCCAAAAGGGGCATCGTACTCACCCAGGGCATTGTGGGAAAGTGAGTGTGTGTAAGTGCTCACCTGTTTAATAGGAATGGCCCTTCCACTGCCTATGCTGTCTGTCTTACTCTCAATGCTCTTTGCTTGTTCACTGGCTTTCCGTGACTGCAAGGGAGAACGAGAAACACAATCAGCCACTGCGGTCATGCTGTAGCTGTTTTGCTGAGGTCAATGCATGTGCATATGCTTGCGTGTGTGGGTGTGTGTGTGTGTGTGTGGGTGTGTGTATGCGTGTGTGTGTGTGTGTGCGTGTGTGTGTGGAGTGGAGAGAGTTGCAACATAAAGTAAACCAACAGAACAAAGAAGCTGGAAATGAACAAGACAAAAAAAAGCAGACCAGCGCAACAAAGAGCAGGAACACCAACGTGCAGAAAGGAGGAGACCAAACCAAGACCACAAGAAACACATCTCAACACCGAGGACGACCACAGATTTGAGTCATGACTCAGCCCTGAAACCCATTTTGGTGATCCTTTTTGCTTCTGTTTTGAGGTGCAGCTCTGCCTGATAGTGGACCTGCTCAAGTGTAGGACTTTGCTTTTAACATAAGGCATACATGCACCAGGGCTTATTAAATACATGAACATGTTAAAAAGAGAAAAGTGAAATTGTTGTTATTATTAGTATTAGTGCATGTTGGCGTCAGCAGCTTCCTTTGTCCTGCAGGCACCTACAAAAGGACACATGTAATCACACATTTCCTGCAAAGGGGGGAAGAAAGCATAACCTACATATGACATATTGGTATCCCACCCCGACACAAATAAAGAGATGAGTAAGGACAGACATGTATGGTCTCACTCAGACAAATGTCCAGTCACCCATGAAAAAAGGGAGACTTCAAGTACTCTTTAAATCATTTTTTCCAACATTTTATTAATATTTTTGTTTTGTTTTGTTTTTTTACCTTAGGATGGACTTGTTTGAACTTCTATACAGACACCCTACAAAGCAAGTCACAAATTTCACTTTAAAAGATTCAACAGATTGCGCTCAAACATTTGCAAGTTCCCACAAAGTATAGGAGGACAATAAAAGGCATTATTTGTCATATATTCTTCTTATATATGTTTGAGTAACATTGTAAATAAAATACAATACAAGATATACAGCCAGTCTGTAGGTTTATGATAGAAAAGCCAAGAGTTCATAATCTTTGCAAACGGAAGGAAATGAAAAGGAATGGCTAAGAGGAGGAGAACAGCTGCAAAACAAATAATAATAAATAAAATGTCAAATAAATACATTCATACAGGTCGGTGCAACCTCCCCCTAGCCTGGCTCATCTCTACGCTCTCAAATCTAGTCTAGACTTTATGAAGGCCTTCATAAAACCACCCAGAGATCTACGCTAGTCTAACTTACATACTTGCATTGAAAACGCTGGAAAAAAGCAACAGAAAGAGGAAAAGAAATAAAGGAAGGAAGAAAGAAAGGAAGAAGAAGAACAACGTGGCACCTTGAGTCCTTGAGTCCTCACTTATGGCAAAAGGCAGTGCGATGTAAAACTTGTGACGTAAAAGAGGCGTGTCCTTTAGGGATGAAAGTTCCAACTTGAAATGGGGGGAGTTACGTGTGTGGGGACATTTCCAGAACAGTCCCTACAGTCTGTCTCTCCTCCTATTGTAATTCCGTCTAATTCAAATCTCTTTGCTTTTTCTTTTAACGCTCTTCGAATTGGGGAGGAGTTGGAAAGCCCTTTTAGTTGAAGAAAGGTTGGAAACAGAATCACAAATCTGCAAATATTGGGGAAAAACAGCATCACATGGTGAAAGTGCCTCCGAACCCGAAAAATTAGGATGTGAAAATATGGCAACGGCAAAACACCAATTGGTGGATCGGCTGAATAGTGGACTGTTCATGTGTTTTTCAACACCGAGAAAAAGGAGCGCGCTAAAGACAGCGAACGTATTAAAAGTTCTTGTTAATGGAAGCACTTGGAAGAAGAATGTGTGGACAGCTATAATCCATGACGCTGGGTGGTGTGAGGGCAGTGGGGAAAAAAAGTAAATAGAGACGGTGGTCGCATTTTTCCAATCTAGGGTGCGTTCACACTGGTATGTTTGGTTCTGTTAAAAAAAGCTCTGGTGCATTTCCTCTGCTAGTACAATCCGTTTTGTCAAGTGTGAATGTCATCATTGGAAACAAGCAGACCGAGACCGCAGACGGGTCTCAGTTTGCTTGCAAGTCAGCTCTGGTGCAGTTCAGTTCACATGAGCTCACATGTGAAAGTTGCGCACACCAAGACAAGAACCAGTGTCAGCAGCAAAAAGCATAAGAAATGAAAAATACTGTATGTCAAAAAAATATATAAAAAGCCTCGGAATTGGCATCTCTCTGCTCTTGCCCTCTGTGTGTGTCATACGGCGCTCTTTAGTCTTTAGCTCTTCAAGTATATTTTAGAGGCTTTTTGTGAACTATAAGCTGATAAATATAGCAAAAAATAAAAATAACCAATGTAACCAACCCAGCAAACAGCATTTTGGGTTGCAGTAATTGAGTTATGTCACATAATATGCTCCAAATGTTCTGTCAAAGTATATTTTAGAGATTTTTTGTGAAAAGAAGCTAATAAATATAGCAGAATATGAAAAGAATGTAGATGTAAACTAATCCAGCAGAGGGTATTTTGGTATGGAATATTTTAATTAAGTAATATGTGATGAAAGCTTCCCGAACAAGTCCTTACACGTGTTCTTTACTATGGCGTCTTTGGTCCCATGACAAAAATACAAATGTGGATGCTAGGGGAACCACAACAAAGCGCGCATGAATTATGTTTATTTATTTATTTTACATTTTTGGTCCGAACCAGAAAACCACAAGTGTGAACGCAACCTTAGAGCCACTCCCAACACCAATGTAGTTATAAGGCGTATTTGCGTCAGTCTAGTCTCCCGCCACAAAACAACACAGCAACTTACAAGAGGCTGGTGGTGAGAGAACATTAAACTCGGGCAGTCCCATTAAACCGTTTGTTTTTGTAAGTGAGCGAAGGGATGAAGTTATAGGGAATATTCCCTCCGTAAACGCTGTATGTGTCACCCTGTTAACTGTACACCACCCTCCTCTTCCGCCTCCTCCTTTTCCTCCCATGCCCCCCATCGCTGCTCCTCAGAAGGTCATGAGCTGAAACTCCCGCTCGGCCTGCCACTCCGGCACCCACACCGGGTAGGTGGCGTGCTTCGGCATCTCCATGACGCGGACGGGGAGAGGCACATTTCTCTGGTGGACATGGTTAGTCACTACCTAGCAAGGGAGGGAGGTGGGACAGGAGAGGGGGTCGGGATGGAAGGGGGAGACAACAAAAAAAGGGAGCTATAGCACACAGCCTGGACTGCTCGGAGGCCGCCAGGCTCCCACAGCAGTCTTTGGGTCACATGGTGAAGGCAGTAAAGAGGATAGAGACAAGGTAGAGAGCAGGACAGCAGGACAGTGGTTGGGGGTCAGGTTTAAGAAGAGACAGGAAGCAGGAAAAGAAGCAATCTCACCTTGTCTGCACTGTCATAAATGAAGGGCACAATCATTTTTGGACCTTAATGTACAATCTAGACCAGGGTTTCACAAATTTCTATTCCATCTATCTAATTGAAATTGACAGTTAAGAGTCCTGGTTCTTCATAACTGTAGTCTTTGTGGTCCAGACCACTTCTACAAGCATATATTAGCTCATATTTATGCTACTAAAATTATTCCTGGCCATGCCAAAATTATGAAGGTTGAGAGATTTATGTTGTTGTGTCCTATAGCTGGAAATGACACACAAAAGTGCCAAAAAAAGTCATGCCTATGACATGTAGCGTTTTTTTTTTTCCATTGTTTTTCTCAAGCGCCAACATGTTCCCTGAAGTCCTCTGGCGCCCTTCAAGGGTGGCACGCTTCAAGCACGTGTGAAACGTTTAAATCAACTGCCTTTAAAAATTGGATATACATATATTGAGGATGGGTATAACCATTTCCATCCATCCATTTTCTATGCCGCTTATCCTCATTAGGGTCGCGGGTATGCTGGAGCCTATCCCAGCTGACTTCGGGTGAGAGGCGGGGTACACCCTGGACTGGTTGCCAGTCAATCGCAGGGCAGACGAGCACAACAATGAGGGACATGAAATGATTCCTACTGCCTTGCGTAATTTCCAGCTAAAAACAAATACCAGCTCACTAAATTAAAACAATTGGTGAGGGTATGAGCAATTATTGGGCTGAAAAGGATGTTGTGGGCGCAGTAATGGGTGATGCGACAAACAAATGTGATGTGGTTTGCTATTTTAATAGGTTGGACTTAAAATGACTTGTTTGTACTTACTTTTACATTTTCAAACGTTAATTTGAAGTAAGGAACCCTTCAGGGGCCAACAAGGCTGCACTGATAGAAAAGACCAAGACAGTGCCACCACTCTAAGGTGAACAGTCATGACTCAGGGCTGAGTTAATATTGTACACCCAAATAGGTAAAAAAAAAAAGTATGTTCTCTGAGGGTATACAAATGCCAACTCTTTATATTCTTATAAGTGTTATGTTACACTTTTTTCCTGACAGTGTTGGAATCTGCCTCGTGAAGCTCAGACGAATTACACATGAAGTTCATTATTCATTGCATCTTCTTTCAATATCAAAGTAATTGAAGACAATGGCAGCCTAGTAGAAGTGCAACACAGGAAGTGAACAAACTATCAATACTTGCTGAAAAAGTGAGAAGGGGCAGGACTAAATTAGCTCTGCTTCAACCTGCTCCTGTTCGGACAAGTTGAATTGTGCAAAAGTGCTTCAATATAACTGCATGTCAGCAATAATCCACCGTTACCATATAAGGCACATTTTTCAGCTTGAAGAGGCAGATTTATGACAAGGTGTGACAACGAGTAGAAGAAAGCTTGGCCATAGAGGGCACAGAGAGAGAGGAAGAGGAGGAAGGAGTGCAGGCAGAAAGAGAAGAAGACAAGTAAAATAAGACAAGTTAAGGGAGTGTAGAGCAGTTAGTGCACGCCACAGGTTGCCAGTTAAAGCAAAGGGCAACAGGACACGGACGGGAGGGGGTGGAGGTCGGGGGGAGCAAAAGTGGGCGGGCGGTGCCGAGGATGGAAGTAAGGGGCGGGGTTATTATAATCAGAGCGTATGTTGATGCTCTGGCTTATTTATCTGTCTGTGATACGGTATATGGGGGTGGGTCCAGTTGAAACAAGAGGGGGAGTGGAGGTGAAAGATTTGGACAGCGCAGGGGGCCTTGGTCGTCACAGGTTCCGTGAGAAACCTCATCCACTCACTACATCCAATTAGAGAAAAAAAAAAGGACAAGAACAATTTCCACAGTGTTAATCTTCATTATTTGCTTTCTTAAGGGATCTAAAATAAAGATTTCTCCATTGCCCATTTTGCTGTGCGAGCCTGTATATAGGAAACAGAAAAGGTGGCTCGGGTGCATTTTTTTAAATTAATTTCCCCAGCTCCCTCTCTTTTCCTCCCTCCAGTGGACCAAAGTGTGCCCTCCTCAGTAGTGAGAGTGGGTGTTGCTTTGCATCAGCTGTCGCATACTTACTGTGAAAATGTTGGAGCGGCGCTTGGACTGCTTGCGGATGGGCGTGGGTGTGTTGGAGGCGGCGATAGTCTCGATGCGCATCTCCCGCTGGCTTATGCTGGGGGTGGACGGAACCGAGGAGGAGTAGTCGCTGAATGCGCACCCACCGTTGGCCGCCTAACAGAGGAGGAACAGGAGGAGGAGAGGGAGGAGAACGAGGAGGAGGGAGGTAAATCAGATGAAAAAGGAGAGGAGGATGTGAGGAAGGCAGTAGGTCAGTTTAAGTGCAGTTTTAGCTGTGATCATTCAACAACGCCGTGGACAGACTCTTGAAATCGAGCTCCAATTTGTTTGGATTGGGGAAACCGATTTTCCCAAAGTAGCAACGGAAATCGAACTCATCTGTTCCAAGTGTCAAACTGGCCACACTAAGCACATTTTAAATGTACATGCAATATTTTAAGTAACATTCTAAATTAATTTAATTATTAATTAAGCACTGTGAAATGTTACAAATGCAAAACTGCTGCAGTAATTCGGCATTTATTCACCTTTGCCTTTTATACATAACCTAGCATGGCGCAATGTGGCCAGAACCAAGCAGACGTATGTTGTCTGTTCACGTGTTTCAACACAACAGGGCGGGAGCGTGTCGGGTATAAAACAAGCAATGTTTCCCATGCATTCATTTATGTGTGTAAGCCTGCTACTATCAACAAATACTGTAATTTTGTTACTACCTAGAAATATCCATGTTCATGCACATTTGTGGGACTTCTGCCTCCAGTGTATGTAATTCGTTATGTTGTTTTCAACGCTTTAAGATATATATTTGAAGCATTTATGACGCGTGACGTTTTATTGATGTTCTCGTGTCATTATAGCTGGAATGACAGCTGTGAGGAGACAGACAGTCAGGAGATATGGAAGACCTGGATTTGAATCTCTGCTGGGCATCACTGTGGAGTTTGCATGTTCTCCCCATGTGCATGTCCGGGTACTTTGGCTTCCTTCCACATTCCAAAAACATGCATTTTAGGTTAATTGTCAACTTGGAAATTGTCCATAATAGTGGACGTAGTTGCACAATTGGCCAATAAAATCTTCAGTTAAATGCAAAATCTCGCACAAATTGACAGCGTGAATGAAATGCTATAATCGTGAGGAGAAGGAACGTTAGTGTGGGGAAATATTTCCCCAGCAAACCGTTCGTTCATAGCGCCATGTCCTGACAAACACTAACCAGCTCCTCCTGAACTAAACATGACGAGGCGGCATCCAGAAACATCGGCTAAGTCGGCAAAAAAACGTTGACACTCTTACTTGTCACTCTTACTTGAGGGTGAGCTCATGCTTGTGCGGCTGCTTGTGTGTCACTCAGGCTGTATGAATTGTAATTTAGTGCTTGTTAATGTAACCAAGTGTTGTAGGATGGTCGCTGACTTTGTGCAAGTTGTGTGTGAAATAAAGACGTCAGCCGCTGCTGCAAAAGACACTCAAATAGCCATCCCACTTAGCAACAGATTTTCAACACATACCACACTCATGGCCTTCAAAATAAGAAAAAAAAACATCCTATCTCTTTGTTAAGCTACATCTGTTTTTGAAATACTGGGCAAAATTGTCTAATGATGTTTTGCATCAATAAATGTAAAAATTCCTGTCGCCCGTAGTAAGATGGGAAAGACTCCAGACTACCCCCGTGTCCATCTAATGGTTTTGAATTCTCAAAAGTGGTCAGTATTTCATACGCGCCCCCAATTCAGTGTTGGCTGCATTTCTACACAATGGCAACGTGGCTTAAATGTGAGAAAAATACAGGCGATGTGAAAGGTCTGTGGTTTGAATTTCACTCTACGACGGGTTTTCAAACATATATTAATTAATAAATCACGCCGCCTCTGTTGTGGTTTTAATAGAGTATTTTAGTAAAAAAAATAATAAAAAAATACGCAACTGTGACTTAAATTGCAGATGAGCTTCCCGCACCTCACTTATTAAAATACATACCATAACAAGTGTAAAAAGAAGATAACAAACAATAAAAATATTCCTTCTCAGACTTTCACCTGAACAACAAAATTGCTTTCAATGTGAGCCCTTCTTCTGGACTAACTGTTGAGACAAACTGATTGAAAGAATCCAAAAAGAATCCAAGGAAAAAGCATCATGTGTGCAGAGTAAACCTTTCTATCAGGGGTGTCCTGGGCCTCATGAAATAACCAAGAAAATTTGGGGTTGGGGGTCGGCGGCAGGTAGAGCATTTTGAGAGTGTTGGTAATTGTAATGGAAGCGGTTTAATTTCTTTGGAAACATAAATGCATTCCATAGTTTACTTTATTCTTCACTTTTTTGTTAAAGAAACACAGAAACCAAGTCAAAGTAGCTCAAGACAGGCTAATCATTTATGTGCTTTGGGTTGTTGTTTTATTTAGATGTTTTAAACTTTTACCTGTAGGCCAATAAAAAAAACAAGAGGAGTGCCTCGAACGTCCCATGAGACAAACTTTGGACACCCCTTGCTAAGCTGCTCTCTTCAAAAGCTGATATTTTATTCCATTATTCCCATAACATTTCAATCAAAATCCAAGTAGTATGACATCAGAGGGTCCATGATGCATGCTGTGACAGAAAGATTCCGTGGTCCTACCTGGTTGATGTGAACGGAGGGGATGGATGCAGCGGGGACGGAAGAGTGGCTGGGCGAGTTGGGCAGAGATTTGCATGGGCCGATGGAGAGCTGCTGCTTTTTCCTCATGGCCACCACCTTCTGGGCCACTGGAGGACACCAAAAACAAGCATAACGTGACAAGAAGATAATATTTCCATTATTATCAATTAATGAAGACATGAGCATAGCAGACACTTGAATGCCACTATACCAACAAGAGGGGGAAATGGAACCAGTTCCATTTGACTAGGATGACTTCCTGCAAGATGATAGTGTGTGGGAATTGTCCACTTGTGACAACATAGACCACAGAGAAAACACCTTGTGGTCCACTATCTCTGTTTTAGTTCATTACAGGGGTTTTCCACACCAAACTCTTCCAAGCATGCCTTTAGGTACCTTGTTTGTAAACTGGGAACAAAAAGTGCTATTTCCTCACACTGCTCCCACACAGACCCCCCCCCGCCCAAAGTCAGCTGGGATAGGCTCCAGCATACCCGTGACCCTAATGATGGTAAGCAGTATAGAAAATGGACGGATGGATGTTCCCACACGGTTAAAAGCATACACGTGTCTAAAATGTCTTAGTAATCAGTTTGTCTCAATAAATATGTCCTTATAGTGACATTATAGTATATTAATTTATTCGTTTAATCACACGATGTGGATCAAATTAACTTTGCCACCATCCAAAATCAAATAAAACCAGCTCCTGGCATAACATAATTAACTTTCATGAGCCTTGGTGGTGTCCATGTTATAAAATACCATTGACTTTTTCTAATGGCTTGGTTTGATTACTGTATATGACTTTTACCTTAGTACTCCATCGCCATTGCCATTTACATTTACATTTACATTATATAGCATAAGAGTAGTCTGTCGGATCCTCACCAACTACTCTTATGCTATATAACAGTCAAAACTGACCTGAAACACAACAAATTATCGTTCACCGTCATGTCAACAATGTGACAGCTCCTCATTTGCTTAAGGCAGCGGCGAATGCTCCTATTAGCTCCAGCAAGATCCAAAGTGGCGCCGACAGTTGGGACCAGAGGGCCGGGGCCAACACGACTTGATCTCCTTTAATCAGCTCGGATCAGGCTTCGGGAAGCAATTTAACCCAAGTAAAAGAAAGAAGTCTGTCGACCCAATGAAAAGCCAACGGTGCGTTTGATGCTGTGAGGTGCTTTCAATAAATGATGACTTCATTATGGATTCAGGGGAGAAGCTGCTGATATTTCATGGGTGTTTTTTTTGAAGACTTTTGCAGTATGGTGTAGAACTTGGTGTGCATCACCAGAACAACTATCAATATTTACCCAGAGCCCAGACCTAAATACCCTTGAAAACCTGTAGGGTGATGAGCAGGGTGTTGTGGAGAAGAGACGTCCTTGCAATCTGACACATTTGGAGCACTATTTTAAAGGAAGAGTGGGCAAACATCCCCCCATTCACTTACATATTTGTTTCTTTTTTAAAATGACATACATTGGAACCTTAGTTTTTCCATGAGAAATCATTCAAATCCCATGAATCTGTCCCAGAACGGCAAATTTAAATACATATAAATGATGAATGCAAGGGATAAATGAATCTTTAAAAGTTACGTTTACCTTCTTTTTAGACGTAATCGTTGATGTGAAAGTTCCCAAAGACGCAATATGATAGTGAGACACCACACGGACACCAACTTCCCATTTTTCATTTATTCATTTTCTTGCCATAAGTTATTTCTTGACTTCAACAGTGGTGTTTCTCACCCCAATTACCAAAATTGAGCCAAAAAAAGTTGCCAGCATTTTTATAAGGAAGGTGAAACACTATTGCATTGAACTGAATTCAAGAAATAACTCAAGACAAAACAGGAAGACTGTGGCCAGGAAGATTGTTGTAACCTAAAATGTTCTGTTTAACTTTTCATTCATCATTTAGAAGCATTTAGGATTGTTTTTTGCATGTAAAACTATAAAAACAAATTTTTTGTTAACATTTTTGAGAGTCAACCGCTGATCATGGCAAAGACAGGCTATACATTTTTTACGTTAACGGAAAAAAATGCTAACCGGGGCGGACGCTAACTGAGGTTCCACTGTATTGGTTATGCAGTTATACATTATTTTATGAAAAAAAGATTTATCATGTTGTCATTTTTTGTCTAAAAAACACCATTTTGTATATATTTTTTATATTTTAATCTGAGTTTACCATCTTATTATACATACATGATATAATTTAGATTATTTTTGCTAACTATTTAATCTTTTTTGCATTAGAAAAACATTTTTATACTTTTAAATGACACAAACTTGTTGTACCTAGGCAGGGATGGATTTACGTTAGTTTTTCAAAAGGGTTATATGTGTTTACAAGGCTTTACAGGGTTATTGTTAATATTAGTCATAGATAAATACTTTATTAATTGCCAAGAGAAATGTATGGTATTTTGCCATAGTATCATACCATATAAAATATGGTAGTTTGATTTTTTCCTGGACCAGTCCAGGGGGTACCCCGCCCAAAGTCAGCTGGGATGGGCTCCAGCATACCCGCGACCCTAATGAGGATAAGCGGTAATGAAAATGGATGGATGGATTTTTTACCCATATTTGACATTTTTAGCATCTAATAATTCGGATTTTTTTAAACAAATCCTGGTTCCTTTGTTTTTTTTTTAACATTAGACAAACATATTATTTACATATTTCAACGGGGTGTGTGTTCCTTGTCTACATCCACTATTTGTGTGACACCAGGTCACCATGTACAACAATGGCATTCCTCGTACCATCCTGAAAAACTCTTTCCACGTTGAGGCCGTAGGTGGAGCAGGTCTCGTAGTATGTGCAGCGCTTCAGGTCGTTGGACAACTTTCTAGCCCGCGAGTCATCGATCACTCTGGGGTTGGCGGCGCTAATTGCATCTAGGAGAAAAAGCACAAAAAGAAAAAAGAGGGAGGACGAATGAGTGCACTTGTAATATTTATTTTGAGTCGAGAATGTTCTATTGCCTGCACACAACACACCTTGTGTCCCAACGAGGACCATGGGCACCTCGGCTGTGTTCCTGTAGCTGGACAGACGCAGGAAGTAGTTGTAGACCGTCTGGAAGCTGATCTCGTCCTCCAGGCTGAATACAAACACCACCGCGTCCACCCAGGCTGCAAACTGAGGGTAAGGATGATGATGAAGACTGAAGCACCATTAGCATTGTTCCTAATATCATGGTAATATTATGAAACGCTGCAAGACAGTTTGTAGGCCTTTGGCATGTAGGCCTCAGTTAGAACCACATGGGGGCAGTGTGGCACCATTTGTGGAACAGAAATAATTAGCAGTATGTTATATAACAATACATTTACACATACATATATATATATACGCACATGTAATTTATACTATATGGTATGGAATATGTTTTTTGTCTTTTTGCAGTGTCTGTGAATATTCGGTGAATCTTCTCGTTTATTCAGCTAATAGATAGCCTCATTGTCTAATTTGCATTTTGGCTCTGACTCTGTAGTTCTTTGCAAACAAACAGTTACATTGCAACACAAAATGTTTTAATAGATTTAGAATTATGGTTGTGCATACATAAAACAATTGTAAATGCTTATAAATGACGAATAAAAGGGATGAATGATCAATATGATCAAAATGTGATTGTTGACAAAGACGCGACGTGGCAGCGAGATTAGCACGAACACCACCTACGTGTATTGTCATTATTTCATGAATTCAACAGTGTTTCCCACCTCGTTTATCAAATGCTGCCACCTGCAATTTCATTTGGCTCATTTTTTTGTTCTTTTGCAGTTGTGATCAAAACCAAAGCAGAGACTTGACACACTATTGAATAGAAGAAATAAGTCAAAACAGGAAGGTGGGGTTCATGTTGATTTTGCTGCCATATTACTGTATGTCTTAGGTAACAATCACGGCTTCAATGCAGGCAAAGAGACATTAAACGTCAATGTATATGTAGGTTTCATTCATCATTTATATGTATTTACAAAGTCTTTTCTGCTTTTTCTTTGATACATTTATAATAAAAAATAAAAGTACAAATACAAATTTTCAACTGACTTGCAGCATGTACAGTATATTTTTTTGCTGCATTCTTCATGTTGTTATGAACTTGGCAGATGCAATATATCATGCACGTAATTAAATGTGGCGGATTCCGGTGTATATTTACTGCCCAGCTGTATAATAAAGTAGGTCATTGCACAAAAGCGTGTGTGCAACACTGCAAAAAGGCTGCAGAAACGAAAATGCATCAATAAATATGAATCAAAAGAAAAACTCTTTGCTGCATCTTAGCAGTTTAAAATGATCCATCATATTAAATGGTAAAATGCATTAATACCCTAAAGAAAATAGATGCATTTTGATAAATGTACACTCACCTGTAACTCCGGAGGCCCTCCTTCATCTCTGATTAGCAGAAGGTAGCTTTGTCCATCTACCACTATCTCTTTCTTGAAGCGCCCACCTGAGAAAAAGACACTTTTATTCAGTAACTTGTACTCTACAAAAAATCACTATATCATAAATCACTAAATTACAAGACAACCACAATGTCTTTCATCCTATTGTATACTGAAAAAGCATAAACGTTCAATAAAACAATTAATAACCAGCTAAATTAAATCTTTTTCAAGAGTATTTATTCCAAATTATTTTAACAAAAAAATTATACCAATTATAATCTTTCAAAATTAAATGCATCACAAAATAATAAATATGATTACACTTAAACAAATTAAGTGCCAGTTTTTTGCATATAAATATATAAAAATATGAATTAGTCAATCTTACTTTTGGATTCCCAACAAAATGTGAACAACTTTAGAACATCTTGTTGAGAAAGAGAGAGAGAGTGTGAGTGAATGAGTGAGTGTGTGAGTGAGTGAAAATAATTCAACATCACAACACAGCATGTCGGCAGTCAAAGTGAAGCTCCTCCCAAGAGCCGTCACAATGGAAAACCAGGTCTCTCTGGAGCCAATTACGTGGGTAAGGAATTGCAATTTAGCGTGTCTAATGCACAGCTGCTGTGGTAGGCGCTGAAGCGACAAAGTCATCGCAATGGCATACGAGTTCCATGACATCCATGCCCAGCAGCCCGTGACGTTTCAGCACCTGAGCTACCGTCGGCTCACATAGACAACCACACACTGACGCGTTGCAAGTGTAAATCTGCTGTAATTTATACCTCTGCTGAGTCATAACGGTCGCTTATGCTATTGATTACCGTCGTTGTAGTTTATATGTCCACACAATTGGTTTTTTTTTTTATGTGCACAGTTTTAAAGCGTATTTTGACCTTTTGTGCATGTCAGATCACTGAAACTGTTCTTTTTCAAAACAATTAAGTATTTGCATATTGGCATAAACACCTTTACATTTTATTATTACTGTCTTTCATGTAATATTTTCCTTAAAAAATAGCTTATTCCTTTTTTGTATACATTTTTTTCATTTGCCAAAGTTCACGTGTCTTTTTCGTCTGTGTTGTGATTGGGTATAGGAGTCTTAGCCTTGGGGTTGCAGTGCCCCCTGTTGTTCTGGCATGCACTTGATTATCCTCACTAAGGTCACAGGTGTATGCTGGAGCCTATCCCAGCTGACTCCAGGCAAGAGGCGGGGTTGCCAGTCAAATCGTAGGCACTGGTGAGCCAGTAAATGCTTTTTACTGAATAATTTATATTATTTTGACCATCTCATTTAGCCACATTGTTTTCTTCCTTTTACAGTTAGAATTCCTGCCACTCCTCCATTTGTTAGTGTTTCCAAGAAATTACTGGCTTACAGCTTGGGGGTGCAGTGCCCCTGCGGGTCTGGTTTGCACTTGACAGGCAGTGGCAGTGAATGGTGATGGTAATAATGAATTGTTTGTAATATTTTCATGACTATCTCATGTTGTCAAAAAAATCACCCAAAATATTATTACAAACTCAGTAATAAACTGTCTTTAGTTCCTAATATGTAAAATTCTCTCATATTGGGTCTCGTTAGATTGTGTAGAAGCGGACACCTGAGGTCAGCTTCTCCACTTTCTTCATTTCACGTCCCATAAAATATAAAATGCATATTATTGTTCCTGGCTGTGAGCTAAGCCAGGCTGGCTGCAGATAAAGACGGCGCCCATGGGAGAGAACACACAAAAGCCAATCCGATTTCACTGGAGTGCATTGCGATCCTGTGGAGATTTAAAAAAAGAATACCTAAATGAGAGCAGTGCGAGGTGGCTGAGGCACCTAAGAAGAAGAACAATGCTCACCTTATATGAGTGCAGTTTCACAAATTTGAATAATGTAGTCGATTAAAAAAAGAAGAAGAAAGAACTCGGTAGGAATAAAAAATAGAGAGAGAGTGTAGAGAGTGGGTGCAGAAAAATGATTTTGGAGACGGTTCATAAGACGACATTGCAAGACGTCTTGGCCGTAAGAAAGACGATCGTTGATACAACTCTGGTACAGTGGAATACTCTTAAAGTCATACCCTTTAAGAGTTCAAACCACCCCCATGCATGCCTCAACATTGCATAAAAAGCAGCTTCAAACAGAGTCCAGCACTGAATCTAAGTCAAGATATTTTTTTTGGGTTGTTGTTTTAACAGTGATTCATTTATTTTTACACTTGTATGAGATGCACAACTGCAATAAAAGAGACATATGACTTATGAATTACATACGTTGTTGCTATAGTTAAGACTAAGTGATTTATCATGTGTATTTTGCGTTTTCTTTGGCGTTTTTGTGATGTCACCATGGAGCCGTATTGTCAATGGCACAAAGAAAAAGTGAGATCAGTACAGCAATAAGAGCAATTCATTCCAGCCAAATGCCACTAGGTGACAGTATTGCTCTACAAAACGCCTTCCTGTGTGGTTTTGCCTCATTTTAGCTGTATTTAACAGTGCTTAGTTTCCTGTTACACTCGTATATAGGTATAGATTACATTTACACTGCATGGAGTCGGCCATGGCATGTACACACACACACACACACACACACACACACACACACACACACACACACACACACACACATATATATATATATATACATATGTATATATACACATATATACAGGTCAGGAACCAATTAACCGTGCTAAAAGAGGGATGACTATACAATCAATACCAGCCATACCAATAAAACACCACTAGGTGACAGTATGGCAATGCAAAAACCATTTCTGGCTAGTTTTTACTTAATTTTAGTTTTAGTTAGCTGTTATGTTAATTGTCAAGTGATTCATTCATTTTTACACTTGTATGACAGTAAAGAATGTTAAACTGCGACTTAAAACATTGCTTGTACAGGTAATGTAGGTTTATGGTGGCAACAATTTGCCAAGATTTATTACTTCCTACAAGAAAAAACAGTTGCATAATCCAGAGTCCTGCAGAAACGCCTCCATTCTTTCAAAAGGTGGACACAGTTCACCATCTTAGCAAATAAAACGCGACCACTTGAGCCACACTCCCACCATGTTAAGTCCACTTCAGCACTGCTTAGCAAGTGCGAGATTCTCTCAGTCTGAGTGATGGTTGTGTAACAGCCACAGATCCACACACGCAAGCAGTCTATGCCTGCTTTCACAGAGCTTTTGACAAGTCAGACAAACGGGCTGCGATAGAGAGTGTCTGTCGGATTTCATAGAGAATGAAAGATGGAGGACGGCATGGGAGGAATTCAATAGACGCCATCACTGACTATATGGATTCATGTGTTGCATAATCATCCAGGGAATCTTCTGTCTTATTGCATCTGCTGCTTCACAATAGAGTTCCAAGGAATAGAGAAGTGGTGACCTCGCGGCCAACTGAGACGGGCCGTGCTTACATGAATGCTCAGATCTTGACACTGAGCCACAATCCGACGTCGCTCACTCTGTGCACTGTTGCCGTGGCAACACACCAAGGTGCAGCGTTTTGTTTTCTTTGCTTTTCTCATACACTGTATATTTTCACATTTTCTCTCTGCCTGAATGCCAGTGCAGTGGAAAGATGGTTGCTAATGAGAAATATTACAAAATGTATTGCTGATACTGGAATGTAAGGTGGCATTTAGAGCACCAATAATGACTAATCACACCAGGATGCTTTTCCTCTTACTGCAGAAAAGGGGCACGTCCTTCTCAATTTCAAATGATTAATTCTAGAATCTGCTGCATCTTTGAGGATGTTGAAAAGGGGTCGTAGGGCATCATTCTCATTATGATCTCACTGATAGGCTTCGACTGTCATCCTCATATCTTTGCGAGGGAGACTCAGGCAAAAACGGTCTCATTCAGCATCAGAAGAGCTACTATTACATTGGCAACATTGATGTATAGTCAATGTAATATGATCATGAGTTTGAGTAGCAATGATCAGATGGAGGAAGACATAAAAATAAACTTTGCCAATCTCATTATGCATCCATCCATCCATCCATTTTCTATGCCGTTTATCGTATGCTGTATGTGATATGCTGCAGTCTGAGCTCATTACCATTTTTATTTGTATTTTTTTTGTTTAGCAGAAGCCTAAGAGCATTAACAAGGCTAAAACAAAATGTCTGCCCCCCCCCCCCAAAAAAAATCACGTAAACTCACTTGTGAGGCACATACTGTATATGTGGCCGTGGCCACAACATAAGGAATAATAGACGATGGCTGGATAGATCTAATACAGACATCCCTTGCCACTTTGCGGTTCAAATTTCCCGGCCTAACTCTATAATGGTGTTTCAAAGCTATATGAATTAATATAAATTCATAAATCATGCTGTTTCATGGTTAAATACAGCCTATTATTAGTAAAATTTTAAAAAGTATGCTGCTTTGTGATTGACTGACAAACAGTCCAGGGTGTAACCCGCCTCTTGCCCGAAGTCAGCTGGGATAGGCTCCACTAGTCACTGGGTGTCAGTAATGTTACTGTAATCTTCAGTCAGAGATGCAAGGACCAGACAACAGATGTTTATTGCACCTTTGAATTACACAAAAATAAAATTCCCAAATAAAAACGGCTGTGGCTGTAACTCACACCAAAATGCTAAAACTCAACTCTGAACCCTGAAGTCAATTCCTGTCTGACTGTCACTCAGATCCCCAGGGGAACACATTTATAGCAAGGAGCACAAGTTTTATTTATGTCATAAATTGCTTATTTCCCGTTATTATGCTTTCTATATTGGGTAATGTGAGTGTAAAGGTGACTATAGGGGTGTTATAATCATATCTAGAGGGCTCAAATGTCAAAAACCCTATTTACAAGGTTGTAAACGGGTTTACTAAGGTCTAAATACAATAATATTTGATTTGTTATTAAGAAATCCTACTTTGAGGAATTTCACTTAACATAGGCGGGCCTAGAACCAATTAACTATGATAAAAGAGGGACTACTGCAATATGTATCATTGGGTCTCTCAATATTAATAATATGAATAATGAATAATTATTAGAATCATATTTCTCAGAGAATGTATGTCTAATATTGGAATAGTAATTCGACATCAGAATGGCTGTAATTCAGTTGGCCATTTATTTGCATTTGGGTTCAACAAACAGCAGTCAGTCCCTCAAAGTCCCACAACCTAGTTTTCTTATTCTACACATGACTCCAAACGCATGCTCTAACCAGCATGCTGAGCACCACTGCCCTCTACAGCCCACATACTAAACAGCAGCAACACAACATACCAGCCTCTACTGTATTTTGTACACCCATTTTTTCCTATTTTATATTTTACTGTAAAGACTTTTATTTTAATTAGGAACCTGACACACCAAGCTTTGTCATAAAAGCCTAACAATAATGTTGGTCGTGCTGTGTGATAAAAAAAATAATAATAATTTTAGCAATACCTTGGTTGGATTATTTTTAATTCTTTGAAGAGCTATTTTAATAACAATATTTAAATCCGCAAATTCATGTTTTGCATGTATATATCCCAAACACCAATTCCTGAACTTTGTAACTCTGTAAGGACATCAGAAACATCATTTTACTCCACCACCACCAGATATGCGGCCCAGTTCAAATGTGGATGAATATGGAGTGGACCGAGACAGGGTCTATTTTTTACTGGTTTTGATTATGATTGCAAATTTTAAATAAGTGCAATTATAAAAGAGAGAGTCTGTTTTATTTTCATTGAGGGTTTTTTTGTCTGTTTGAATTTATTATGCTGTTTTTGGAGAGATGTTTGAAATCTCAATTTCTTTTGGAGATGAATAAAGTATCTATCTAATTTATTTAAAAGCTCAACATTCAAATTACAATGTTAAATCCACTTGAGAAATTAAAGTTTATTGCTTTTGATATGATGTACTATCATTATTATGCAATATAATCAATTTAAAAAATGGTCTCAAAAATGTTGCCAATAATATCGATTAGGCTGCACGGTGGCTGAGTGTACCCACGCAGCATGTTGGCCTCACAGTCAGGAGGTTCAGGGTTCGAATCTCCGTTGAGCATCTATGAGTGGAGTTTGCATGTTCTCTCCGTGCGTGTGTTTTCTCAAAAATGCCCCCAGGTGGCACTTCGGATACCCTTGTTTAAGGAGATGATAAATGCTTTGTTTTGATTGACACTTCTCTTAATTTAACAATAGGTTAACTCCATAAAGGCAGGCTTTATGATACAATTCTTGTTCAGGTGTATCTACTAAAAGTATGCAGTGAGTGCAAATAATACTGCAGTATAGTTAAAACTGCTTGTTGCATGCATCCTACATGATTGTCTTACCTTCCGGGGACTCCTCCTGCACATACGTGCCTGTCAAGTAGCGGTGTACTAAGGCAGACTTGCCACTGGACAGATTTCCCACGATACCCTGCAAGGCCAAACACATATGTTGTTAAAGTGTGTAAACAAGCACAGCTGAAACATTGTGATGACAAAAAGACATCGGTTCTCTCATCAGGTGCATGCCATGGTAGCGTAAGGAAGTGCATACAGAAATATTGAGTTCATACAAGCCACTGAGCACTAGGGTTAATGTTTTCGGTTTCTGTTGGTGGTTAATTTGTTTACATACGTTACCTTTAATGGTTTTAAATGTAAAGATGTATTTTGTGTGGTGGAGTATTATATCATTTAGAGTATAATATCCTTTAAGTGCAAAAAAGCAACTAACACAAATAAATTGCGAAGGTTTAAAAATAATAGCAACTTATTCAGTAAATAATATAACTAATGCAATAAAGTGGCTTTGCAATAATGTAGAATCCATCATACATGTGACACATAAACTAAGATATGTTTATGATAATCTAATTAGGTTATTAGTGTATTTTCCACCAGTATCATGCTGGTTTATAAACTGTTCACCGAGTTTGGCTCAGCAGGGGGAGCTACAGAGTTGGTAAACAACTCCAAAGACCTAATCATTACTAGACATGTTTAGCTGATATTCCGTACATAAAACGTGCACTTACACATTGTCTTGTTATGTTTTTTATTTATTCTAGTTAGCATGTAATCATTCCCATCTTAATCAGCGGCGGAGCCCGAGAAACGTTTTGTTGTTGCAATTAATGGCATAACTCATTAAATGCGAGCCCACCGTTTTTTATTGCTGTAAAATGAAAAGCAGCTGCAGCCTGGAGGGAAGGAGCATCAAACTCAACAATCTTCCACTCAGCTTGGAGCACAGTGGGATATAAAGGAAAGTACACGTGTTTGTTTAAGGTTTTCTTTGCTGGCTGGCTGGCTGGCTGGCTGGCTGAGGTTGAAACATTACCGGGAAAGTCACTTTGCATACATTTGATTGGTTGCAGGGTTTGCAGCAGTTTCCTCTCGCTGGAGTGGAGACCAGAAAGCCTTTGAGGGTGGGGGTGGTCCTTGAGAAGCCAGCAAGTCTAGTAAGAACAAAGGGGGAGGGGAGTCTGCGACATACCTTCACCCTCCTGCTCCTTCTGATCATTAGATCATATGGTACGAATTAGAAGGAAGTTTGGGGCGGTGCAAGATGACTCTATGATTGTTAATAACCTAAAGTAACAAATGTAAAAAAGGCATACGACCAGCGTGCAGGCGGCACGCTGGTTGTATGCCTTAACGAAAAACCAAAAGGCTGCGTCAGCACTATTTCTCCCCTTTTCTAGATGTTCAAGCTGTGATCGGAATACCGTGAAACCACTAAGGTTGAGCACCATAAGACACGTGGAAAGATAAATAATCCAGAGTTTCATCATATCACTTTTACTAAGAGAAGAAACAATTTTAAGTAATATATTAACATTTTTAACTGCCATGCCAGTGTAAAAGGGCCTTAAACACTGTATATTCAACAAAGTACTTAATATTAACTTGAATGGAAACTGGGGACATGTGATGTGTTATCACAGATAGGCCTCACACAAGTTAATTTTATAGTCCGAAAATTATTTGTATTTATTTTTATTTTATAAATTACCATTTATATGTATATATATTTTAAAAAAGTTAACAGCTGCATCCAGTTAAAAAACTCAAGTCTTAAGTTGATAGACGACAAAGGAGTAAAATGAAGTTGTGTTGCAGATGCGCCCCGTGCACGCTGATTTCCTTTGACATGTACTTGTCACACAAGTGTAAAAATAAGTTAAGACTCCTCTTTTGGAATTGGAAGTCATAGGTGTCAGGGGAAAAGCGTGCAGTTATTCTTTGATGCTAAATTGATCAAAGGTGATCCTGCAAGATTTGCTGAAGTCACACATTCCAAAGTTTTAAGCAACTTTAGAGGCAGATTTTGGTGGAATTACAGTGGAACCTTAGTTTTTGTCATTAATTTGTCCCAAAAGGTCAGATGAAAACCTTAACATACAAAAACACGAACATTTTTCCATAGGAAATAATGTATATCTAATTAAGCAGACACCTAAAAATATTAACAAAAATAAATGTTAAAGGAGTAGGGGGATTTTTGGGGGCACTTGATTTTGCCAAACAATACAGTACAGGGCAAACTGACTGACTTGATAAGTGCAATATTGGACGATAAAGGCCGTGTACAAAAACCGAGGCTCAAAAGTTTTGCAAGAAATGATTGCTTTTCCTAATTGTTTCTTCTTATTGTCAGAAGTTTAATTCTGCCTTTGCAGCTTCATTTAACAAACCCCCATGTGGACGGAGCCAATTAGAACTACTGAAACGCGGAGATAACAGACGCATGACAGCGTTAGAAGTCAGAAGAGTACATTGGACCATGACACTTTTTTTAAATCTTTTTCCAGTTCCTGTTTTTTCTCTTTGCCAAAGAGACCCAACGAAGGAAGAGGCGTGTGCTTTTATTACAGGTTGAGGACCTCCAACGGCATGAGCAAGTTGACTAGCTTTGGCAGACTGGCGGGTGGCATCACACCCAGAAGGATGTGTCGCTCATCCGGCACCACAACTGTCACTCATCTCTCATCACTCTGGCAACACATTTCATGGACACAAACTCAACTAAAAACAGTAGAACACAATATGCAATGTCTAGGACTACCAACGGAGTGTGCAAAATCTCAGAAAGTGAGATGGGGCAAGGGGTTAGAAGATCTTAGGTGGACTCACCACTTTCAGCTCTGGCACAGACCGACTCAGTGTCCATTCCTGGCTGTTGACAAAAGAATCTGAAAGGAGAAAAAAAGGGAGTCAAGATAATGCTGGACATGTTAATCGTTACAAATAAAGGTGTATGGAGAATTAGGCCATAAAGTGCACCATGTTTTACAACAGCAACAATGGTTACTACATTTACAAAATCTGTTTTATTTTTTCCCAAATTCCGCTTTATTATTTTACAAATTCAGTTTGCTCTGTCTGTTTTTTTTACATTTTACACTTTTACATTTTACACTTATCTTTACCAGCGTAGTGTGTGTGATTTTTGTGTTGGTGAATAAAAGGTCAGTTAATAACATGTAAAAAAAAAAAAAAAACGTACATTTACGGATGCAATACATCAATGGACAATTTAGCCCAGTAATTGAGTAATGGATGTAGCTTGCCCGACCAGTCCAGGGTGTACACCCCCTACCACCCAGGGTCAGCTGGAATAAGCTCCAGCATACCCGCCCCTCTAATGAGGATAAGTGGTATAGAAAATGGATGGATGGATGTATCTTGGATGTCTGGTTCTGCACGCATTGCAACAAAGTCTTCTAGTCTGTGCTTGTGATTAAGGAAGATGTAGTCACTCATGCACGTTTATTTCATTTGCAGTTAGCCATGTATCAAACGGCGCTCTTATTTTGAAGGCCAAAAGGATGTTCTGTGTGCGAGAAAGTCTTTTTACGGCTAACGAGCTAGGTGCAAAAATAAACGTGCTTCTTATCTTTTTTTTCCCCAACCAGAACCTGCACGTCGTCATCGAGCATTGTAAAACGCTCCTTACAGCGGTAAAACACAACACGGTGAAAATACTCATCCAGCCCGAGTCGCTCACGCAAGCATGCAATCTTCCATCACGGAGCGTGAATTTTATTGTTGTTTTTTTTTTGTATTTTATTGGCCAGTTCCGCGATTCCGTTAACGTGGATATCATAGGGCCGTATACATTACATAGCAATCATAGTAATCCCCAAATATGATTCCAATTGGAGGACAACACGGCCGTAGCGTCTGGCCAGGAATTAAAAATAGCACGTGTTTATGGAAGCAAAACGTTTCAAAGGTACATAGAGCCATGTCAAGATGAGCAAGTACCATACAGTGGAATAATCGTAGTATTACGCCCTGCGCAGTGAAGATGTCATTTAACATGCAGATAGAGCAGTTTTGGTGTCAAAAATGACATACAAGAGTGGGTTGTCCCAAAAAATAGGACTTGTTAGTTACTTGGTGAGATCATCTGATGTGAATAGTTGTGGCTCAGCTGATACAGCAGGCTTGTCACAAGGCTAAGTATGAAACAAGAGTCCAACACAAGCGGACATTTAATATGGAACAATATTATGCAATGATCTTATCATGCTGCCCATGTCTTGTGGAGAACGAATTGATAAAATAAAAAAAATAAAAAAAGAGTTGGTTTAAAATCAGCAACTTTCAATGCTACTTTAGTAAATAAGTGAAGTACCTTGCAAAGCATTTCTCTACCTCGAATGCTAATTGCATCCGCTTAGGGTTTGTTTTCATGCCTGCAGAGTGGAGCTTTGCAATCAGGTGCTGCACAGGGTGTACACCTGTGAAACGCATGCACTGGTAAGCACATTGCAGCCTCATACTCTGCGCAGGTTTCCTCAGTCAGGGAGGGGGCTGAGGCTGCCTAAGTAATGCCCTTTATGGTGGTAAAAAACAAGCATCATCAGGCTTGATTCAACTTGTTCTGCTTCCCGGTGACATTTAGGCTGACTTAATTACCAAAGTGAACTAACAAAAAGTCGGGCATGTCCCCGCCACAGAGATGAAGAGGAAAACTGCGTGTCCAAACAACAATTACAGCCAAGAGCACCTTCATGGTTTGGATCTTAACTTTGTCGCCAAGGGAAGTGATTGGAAAGGGGGGGGGGGCTAATCCAAAAGATGCTGAAAAGAATGTGTCAAAGGTAACAAACAAACAGAATCAAAAAAATGTAAATGGAAAAAAATTAATTTGGAAAAAACCAAACTGCTTTAGTTCACTTTATTTTTTAGTTTTTAAGTTGATTATGTGCCCTACTTTTCATAGCAAATCATTCTAAGAACTGGATAAACATAAACGTAGCTTGACAAACATACAGTACACGAACACCACAATCTAGCTCTTCTTCATGTGCTGAACATACAATCCGGCATCGTATTACAACACAAACGGTCGCCCCTGCAATTCAAGTCAAGAAAGCCCTCTGCTAAGGTGTTTACTTAAATCAAGACTTCCAATGGTGAGTCCTACAGAGGAGGTCTTGCACGTGCACTGAGATGGGTTTTTACACAGCACGCCTCTCTCTAACATCCTTTTTAGGTTTAGACATGTCAGCACATGAAGAGGACACCTCAACGCCTCCAGCACACTGTCAACTTTAACACATTTCATGTTTTTTTGAGATTGACTATTTGTATTATAGTAATCCCTTGTTAACTGAGGTAAGTGAATTTCCTCAAAATAGGATTCTTTTTTTTTTTTAAACTTTCTTAGAGCCCTTCAGACATAAAATAACACCCTCATAGTTACTTTTACACAATCTTTTAACCAAATATGATATACCTAATAACATAAAATAAACCATTTAAGATATAATTAAGACTTGTGCTTGTGTGGGTTCAGGTGCTAGAACAGGTGTCGGTAACCTTAAGCATCAAAAGAGCCATTTTGGACGTTTCCACCAAATGAAAGCCCACCTGGAGCCACAAAACCTGTTTGACCACTAAATTGACGGTAACACCATTATATGTTGTCATTAAAAAGTTATGTCACGTTCATTTTCTGTCTTCCTGTTCCTGTTCTTGAGCCTTCTCTACCAATTTTGGAGTCAAATGTCTTGTTTGTGTAACACTTGCATACTTGATCAATAAAGCTGATTCTGAACATTCACAATGTAACCGTTGTAACACATCGATTAATTCCAGTTTTAGTCCCCCTCCCCATATTGTCATTGTTCAATAGCGACAAATTAATGAACAACGCCAAAATACAGTAGTTGCGTCATGGTTTCTTAGCAAGCTGACAAAGCAGAAAACACTACCCAAAGCACAATTGCATGGCACACGCTCTACTCCAATGCAGAACTTTAAAGGCTCATGACGGCGTCAGATGGGACGACGTAGTGACTTTGTAGAAACATAAGTCAGCTGAAGCCACAGCAGAAGAATAAGAGAGCCGCATCCGGCTCCGGAGCGGGCTAACAGAAGTGTACGGCGGGGGTTCAGAGGTAAGTTTTACCTTGTCATGGGTTGCAGCAGAAACAATAGCCTATTTGGAATTGTTATTAGTCTGGTCCTTGTGTGTATGGGGTCCTTGTGTTGTGACCATTACAGTAACATTACTGACACCTAATGACCAGTGTAGAGTATGACATACCACTCACAGTATTTGAGTGCATCTTCTAAATGCCTTATACCTATACTGTATATGAATTTTAGTTCCGTTAGCATTTTTATTATTAAAAATGTTTAATTTAAGCAAAAAATACTAAAATTTGCTTCAATGTCAATTTTTTTTGTGTTTGTTGTTGTTTTTATGTTTTTTTTTACTAATAATAGGCCATATTTAACCACAAACAGCATGATTTATACATATAATAAAACCATAAAGTAACTCAGTTGAGTAGGTGACAATTATTTCTGTGAAATCCTCTGTGGGAACCAAAAACATTCATATTGCATTGAACCATTAACATGACTGAAAATCACCCCTATGATTTGTGGTCAAAATGCTTTGCACAACATGCTAGCATACATGTAATACAGATATCTGAAAAGCTGCATACTAATTGCACAAATGCTCAATGACTTATGAACAATTAGTTGCTGAGTCTTGCCTGACCATGCAAAGATGTTTTGCTTGATGATGGCCATGTTTTTCAACCAACCTGGCTGAAATTTTACAAATATATGTTTGTCATTCCCCTAAAGGTGTGTACCAACAGGCTAAAGTTATAGTGAGTGTTTTGCAGAGCACATTGAGCGGTGTAAGAAATTTAAAGTCAAATCTGACTTATGAGGTTTAAAAAGGGCAACTCCATGTTGAGTGTTTGTCTGAAAACAAGTGCATGTTGTGCATGGAAAATTCTCGCTCTTTTGTGAGTAGAAGAGTTAGTTTACACATACAAGTAAATACTGTGCGGTCCCGGGTATAAATGGGCATGCATGTAGCGTACAGTAAGGGAAACTTGCACGCAAAATAACACAGTACTGTTTTTCTCAGCTTAAGCAGAACCACAAAACATTTTTACAGTACATTCTGAAGATGCCCAAACGGTGCCGTCCTTGTAGCGGCTACAATACAGTTCTGCATGAAAATCCCTGATTGACTCCATGTGCTCCATTTACGTCACCTTTAAAGAATGAGCATCCCTGAATTACTGTGTGCCACTATGCCTAGGGAGTGTGATCCAGTGTGTTTGTGATGCCTTGATAGGACACCCATGTCTTTGTCTAGGAGAGAGAAAAGCCCGCTTTGCCCGCTTGTTTGTCTGCTTTTTCACTTCACTGCTCATGTCTACTCGGATGAAAATGACCAGTCAGACCGCGAGGGGATTACATTTGCAGAAGAGAAATGCAAACTGAGCAGAACTGTGGATGCATGGTGGTTTTTCCTAAAAGGGGGGAGGGAGATGGTAAGGGCTTGCTTGGAAGCAGCTTTGAAATCTATTTTACCACAAAAAATTTTCCAACCAAGCTTCTGCACTTTAAATTATAGAGGTTGAGTATAGCTAGCAATTAGTCTTTCTACTTTCTTCTGTTGGACACCAAGTAATGTCCTGTTGGACCATACAAGTACAGCATCATTAATGGGTACAGTGAGTTGCCACAGGGTTTTTTGCACCCTTGACCTTGCACCCTTTACAACATTTTAGCACTGGTAAATATTTCAACAGTCACACTTGAATTCAGTATTTATCCCTGTGGAGTGTAAATGTCTTCTTCCGAGGGACTAAATCAACCGTGATCATCCAATAAAGTACATCATTGCACTTTTACATTATTTGGGACTCAAAGGTACAGTCGGCTATTGCCATTTTCTCCATTGCACAGAATCCGTTCAACTGTAATGCTGTAAAACATCTAACTTATCAGAGATACATTAACATTTGACTTTAATGGAGAAGTACTTCGGTCTCCTTTGTGTGTGGCGAAGGCAGATACAGTAGATATTTTTTCCAAGTAAAGACTGAGGTCAGCAGAAAGAATAGGCTGCTGCGGCAAAATGGACACTGTGGAGTATAATACTGCTGCATCCTGAGAAATATTATGCATTCCTTAGGCTTGTTGAAAAGCCTCAATAGTGAGTAGGCCTGCCGTGATAACCGATATATTGACTAATTGAACAATAAAAAACTCAAAAGTCAGTCATCTTCTTGACCTGAATAAATTGACATGTGCATGCGTATTTGTTTTCCTCTCTCTCCGCTTTTTACCACATAGGTTGGATAGATGAGAGACTTCACTCTGCACATTGGTAAAGTTAGTTTCATGTTGGATGTTAAATATTTGTCTCTGTCGCTGTTAATTTCATGTTGGCAGTTGGATATTCAGCTCTGTAGCAACAGTGGTAGCCCCTTTCACTGTGCCTGGACTGCTCTCTCGTGATGCGGGTAGCTCGCACAGACCACTCATTCACAGCAGCATGTCCTCACTAACACTAATAAGCCCTCTCCTAAACTAACATGTCGATGTGGCAATCTGAAACATCGGTGAAAAAGCGTTGTTACTCTTACTATCCACCTAATAGCCAGTATAAGCTAGCTGGCTTAAATGCTAACGCAACTGTTTGCGTGTGCGCAAGTATGAATTGTGTTTTAATGCTTGTTAATGTAACCCAGTGTTTTAGGTTGGCCGCTGACTTGGTGCAAGTTGTGTGTGAGTGAAAGAGGCTTCAAAAGGCACTCGATGGCTATCTGACCTGGCCCATTTTAAACACACATTAAATTTCACTTTTCCGGCTTTCAAAATAAGAGCAGGGCACATCCTGTCAAATAGTGTTAGTTAAATAAAAGCCATAAAAAAAAGCTTAATTTAAAAAGGCTATTACAATTTAATCTGCAATTTAATTTAAAAGCTCTCAACATTCCAATTACAATGTTAAATATGTTTGAGAAATTCAAGTTTATTGCTTTTGATATGATGTACTCAAATCATTATGCCATATAATTAATGGAAAAATGCACAAATGTTTTTTTATCGACAATAATTTGTAGAACAATTACCGTCCAGCAAGATTTGTTATTGTGACAGGCCTAATAGTGAGTAATAAGGGAGTCACAAAATCACGTGTCACAAGATCTCTCAAGATTAAAACGTGGCAAGATTTCTCATTCAGAAAAAAATGTCTCATGAGCGCTAGGCTTGAAACAATATTAATTAATAAGATAAGATATGCCTTTATTAGTCCCAGATGGGAAAATATCAGGTTTACTGCAGCAAAAGTATAAAAGCACACAAGAGCAAAGTACAAAAGTGGAGGAAGTGTGACATCAAGTAATACAAATCAAGACGTGTGTACATGTGAACAGGTTATAGCACGGTTATTGCAAGGTTTACTGCACGGTGCACACAATAAATGAAAATAAACTTGATAATTTTGCCAGCCTTAGTATATTGCCATGAGCATGCATGTCTGTTTTTGCTTGTCTCTCGCCCCCAAACAGGCACAAAAAGTGTTTGTCTGTGCATTGCTTTCAGCACCTTGGTGCATTTGTTGCAAAGAACAACGGCATGAACAGAGCGAGCCCTTTATTCAGTCATACAGGCTTTGTCTTGGTGGGTGGAGGCGAGGCATATACACAGAGTGCAGCAGAGTGTAACGTAATAGAAATGAAATTGGCATATTGCAGGGCTGTACAGTGCCAGCATTTCACTCACATATGCGACATGGCTCCCGTAACTTCTTTCGATTTTCACATCGGCAACCTGCAAAACACATAACTCTCGCGTTGACGTTTCAGCTGCACAAGCCGCACTCACTGACATAACAGTAGGATACTGGAGCGTTGTGGGAACGTTGACTGACATGTCAGTCTGGTGACAAATAAAAATCGAGTTGTATTTTCAAAGTGGAAGCAAGGAGGCAGAGGAAATTGGTGAAAGAAAATGTGGAATCTGGGATAGCCGTCGAGCCAGAAGAAATAGCAACAGCCAGCGTTAGCACTAGTGTTACCGACAGTGCGAACAAAGTTCATCAGATTGGATCAAACTCTTCTCTTGGCTACAGTTGAGAACATCGTGTTCTTTCGATACTGCAAAGGGCAGAGGCATGGAGGTAAAGCCATAGAACAATCTTACATTACCAGAACATAAGCAACATGTCTGATTTATTTTTAGCAACAAGAACAAAAACGTTATCCAGCAAATTCTTGTATTTTAAACAATACCCCTTTAACTGAAAATAAATAGGATTTGGCCCGCCCCACTATTTGAGAAGCACTGCATTAAAACTACTATACATATTGTGTACAGTTTTTTGGCAATAAAACACTCCCGCGGGTCATTTCTTAACAAGGACGCACCACTCAGAGCTTATAAAAACTCTTGGAGATGATCTCATTTACCCACAGTCACTACCAATGTTTTTTCAAGAGATCCTGAGAAATTGTCAAAATGGTCTTCAAGCATTTTCCTGTTCTTCTCTCAGAAGCAATTTAAGGAGCTGTTGTCTCTGTTCTGATGAGCACCAAAACACCAAACCTGTTATGTGAGGAGCTCAGCGATGGACAAAAACATCTCCGTACCTAGATGGCCCGCCTGTGCCTGCAGACAACTGCAGAGAGCCTGATAGCTTAACATGCTGGCTCAAATAGGCTTCCTATTAAACTTTAGATTTGCAAATAGAATTCTGGCGGCACAACGCCCCTCTCTGATTGAATCCATTTGTGAGGTGTGTGAGGATTACCTTCTGTTTTAGCTCCTTTAAAGCAGCTATTGAACAAATTGATGGAAGACGTGACAGAAGTTCCCAAAAAGGAATAGAGAGAGAGAAGATATAAAAGCTGAGCTATACTGAGCTACTCAAATATGAGATATATTCAATTTGCATCTCCCTCCGCTCATGCAGGAGGTGAAAGGACATTGCTTGAGTTTGTTGGAATCTCCCAAAGGTAATAACCTGACTGGAGTTTGCCTCATGGCAGGTAGATTAAATATTATAGCTTATTCTGGTCTAGAACACAACAAAGAGAATCTGTATTCCAAGAAGTACAAATCGTGGGTCCAGGGGGTTTACTGGTCGACAAAAGCCGTTATCTTCAATAATGGTAAAGTGTTGCTCATCCAGTGCCATTATTTGCATGATTAGGGCCCTGTGAAATCCGTTTTATTTTTTTCCAAATTATGTTTTTCCTGTTTGCCCATGCTAAACTAAGATAACCCTGCTAGCTTCCATCACACTCCGTCAGAGGAGGTTCTGCCAACTCTCAACAATGTTTGTTGCCATTTCAACATGTTTAGTTCATGTTTGTTCTGGCACAATTGAGCCGTCCGTCGGGGAAATACTTTGTCACAAGAAAATTTGTTCTCCTCAAAATGACATAATTTCATGCATCCATCCATCCATTTTCTATGCCGCTTAGCCTCGTTAGGATCGCGGGTATGCTGGAGCCTATCCCAGTTGACGGGAGTTGGGCTGGAGGCGGGGTACATCCAGGACTGGTCGCCAGTCAATCGCAGGGCACATACTGTATAGACAAACAATCATTCACACTCACATTCATACCGCTGGACAATTTAGAGTCGCCAATAAACCTAACATGCATGTTTTTGGAATATGGGAGGAAACCGGAGTACCCGGAGAAATCCCACACATGCACGGGGAGAACTAATTTAATTCACATTATGTCAAACTCCCAGAGATTCTGTTTGCTTTGGTCGCGACTCCGTTAGGTGAAATCATAGATGTCTCCATAGTGTGAAATCACAGATGGCGTTAGCCCTCGAGTAGTCTATGGCAAGGTTCTATGCTTTCAAATGCCACAGAGATAGTAACAAGCCCTCGGCCCCAGGCGTCGTAACAATGTGGGCATTTCAGGTGGCAGGAAAAGTTTGATGTTTTGAAGCTCAAAGAGGGTTTTTTGTGCCTCATTGTGAAATGTTTGCAGACCATTTGGACATACGCGTTCCCCTGAAACAGTGAGAAGGCCCACACGATCAACGCCATGTTTGTTTACAACTGAGCTCAGGGGAAGTTATAGACCATATGCAGCACGTCACAGAAAAAGGAGCGCTTGATTTGCTCATGCTAACCCGAGCTTGCTTGTTTGTATATAATTGGTTATCTGGGCTATTTTTTAATATTATGGAATTTATTGGCATGATTGCTTTTGAAGTTGAGGATTTAGCTCCTTCCACATGGACATGATACCACCTCTAATTCGCTCAAGCTAGATGAGCCCAGCCTGGGTATACACCAACCACTCTGAGCGAGATGGGGGCGAAAACATGTACATACATGTAGGACCTCTAAATAAAAAATTTACTACTTTAATTGTACACCATGGGGCCTTTACATGAGCAGAAGGCCTGTTGCTGTTCCTGGTATGTCCACCAACACCTCCACTCCCCCTCTTGTCCTATCTCTGCACACTGATCACTCATGCATGCGTCCACAAAACAAAGTCGCTTTGTTCATCCACAGGTGAGGGGTGGGCACAATGTCCAGATCTCTCAACACTCTCCGCCCATTCTAAACCGTACAGACAAACAAAGGTGCAAGGGGTCGCCATTGGGAAACACTTCAAGCAAGGTTTGTGAGTGTTCCGTTTCCAGCAGGTTGGTTGGGCAGAAGGTGGTGTGGGGTTTTCAGGCTTTCAGCATTCTGGATCTAATTAGGCAGCGAGCACTTTAGGCAGGTAGTGACAAGCCGCGAGTCCCACCCAAGGGCAGTGAGCGCTCGGCTTTTCTTCCTTGGCACACCTAAATTCCTGATGCCTGACTGACTTGCACCGGGATTAATGGACAAATACAATGGGACTCGGTAACACTCGCTAAGACGTATCCTTGGTAACTCATGAGAAAACAAAACAAGCAGTAAGGCTGACCTAAGGACAGCGTTTGGCGCGCTGTGTCAGCGTGCAAGGGTCAAAGTTTCATGTTTAATGTGCAACCACACAGTTTATAATGGCTATTTTTTTATTGTAGCTGCTGCCTGCCTGCTGTCTGTACTTAAGGTCAATATTGATCTGGCTTTGATTTAAATGCTCCCACTTCAAGGGAAACATTTGAAAAAAACTTGAAACTGAAAGAGAACTTCTCACTAGTTACTTTAAAACAGATTTTAAATGACTTGGGGTCAAGCTGTAGATAATCAAGTGTGTTGTTTTGGGATGGGCAATATCATCAATCAATTAACTGATAATTAATTAATAATCCCAGTCCAGGGTGTACCCCGCCTCTCGCCCAAAGTCCGCTGGGATAGGCTCGAGCATACCCGCGACCCTAATGAGGATAAGCGGTATAGAAAATGAATGAATGAATAATTAATAATGCTGCATGAATAATACAGTCTCGACTAGTTTGTTGTGAGCTGTTTGAAGAGCTGTTTGAGTCGATGTGGTTGAACAAACATGAATAAGGATGTCCCGATCCATATTTTTTGGCTTCCGATCTGATCCTTTTTTAAATTATTATTATTATTAATAAGCTTTGTAACAAATATGAATTTGTAGAGTTTAATTTGGTTATGAAAATAGCTCTGCAAAGTATTGCCGATGTTACTTTTTTATTACACAGCATGACCAACAGTATAGTTTGTTTTTGTAACACACCTCTGTGAGTCAGGTCCCTAATTCAATAAAAAATACAATTGGAAAAAATATAAAAAAAATATAAATATTTTTAGAGTAGGACAGGACATTTGACATGGTTATAGATCAATTTGTGGTGTGATTTAGAACATGTGACCTTTTTTTTTTTTTTAAAGCAAAGTCTTTTCAGCATTAGTAACTTAATGACAGTCCCTGGTATAAACAGCCAGCGGTTAGGCACTTTTTGTGCGAGCTCCCTGCACAGTGAGAGGGAACTACCACTGTAGCTACGGAGCCAAATATCCAACGTCCAAAGTGAAACTAACTTCACTATGATACACGGCGGACTTGTCTGCATAATGATGTGATGTGATGTGGCATTTTCTTCTTCTTCCGGGTAGTGGGAGTTCAATGGTAACCAGCTTTGAGGCGCATTTACTGTAGCTACCTTGTTGGAGTGTGACCCAGAGTTACGAACATTATACGGTAACCAGATCGCAAGCCGGTTTTATCTGATCTTTAAAATACAGCAGCTCTGCAGCCGATCCCATTCCTGAAGATCGGATTGAGACATCCCTAGTGGTAAGTGGGCCGACACAATTTCAAATGCAACCCAGTGCTTAAAATTTCTATGGCTGCCTACAAAGTTCTGTGAGGGGAGTCGATTCCAAGCAACTAAAACCACCGTACAGAGTTACTCTGCTCCTCGGCCCGGCCAAAGCAATCTCAGTTTAGCCATACTGGCCTGCCAAAGGCATCCCTAATACAGCACACTGACTGTTTTAATGCTTGCTGCGTTGGACTGCGTCTCCAAAAGGCCAGCTAGAAAGCATTATGTAAACTGCTCTGTTCTTCATCTGGGTAACAAGAGCTAACCTTTGCATAATACAACCACGATAGTGTAAATCCATTCAGTTTTGCGTTTATTCAACTAGAGCAGCTTAATGTGAGGCAAATGGGCATTTTGCGCAGGATGCACTGAAGCAAATGACCCAAAAATAGAAATTCCTCAAGCTACTCCACATGTTAACCCCAAATTCCCCATGTGTTTTTCATTTGCCTGCCCTCTGAAAAAAGTGCAATTGAGTGTATTTCTTTACAGCGCCTAGATAGAGACAGAAAGTCAGAAATCTTGCAGGTCTTACCTTGACCTTTGTCAGCCAGTGTCTCTATGGCGACGGACAGTGACTTATTATTCAGAGTCAGCACATGCTGGCCTGCGTCTTTCGCCTTGCATTTGCCACTGCCCAGTTGCTCTTTCCTCCTGAAGCGGTTAGCAATGAGCTGCCATAAGCTGGGCTCCTCTTGAGCTGGTTTAACTAGCTTTGCTGGGCACAGGGGAACCTCCATCACCTTGACCTTGCCCCTACTGTGGTACTGAATGTACTGCACGCCCCCTGTGTCCTCTCTTTGCTCAACAAATGATGGGAGCGTTCTCCCCGTGAGGTATGAAAAGGGCTGAGGAGGGATTGCAGTTTTGGTTTGAGAGCTTCCCTTTGAATCCCCCTCAGAACCTGTAGTGACTTTGTCCCTGGGCCTAGATCTCCGGATGCGCATACTGAGGCTCCGTCTCAATGAGCTCAGTGCACTTTTTGGAGCATCAGATTTGATTTTAGGAGATGATTTATCGCATTTGTCACCGTCGCTCTCCTTGTTTTTCTCCTGAGCACTTTTACCAAATAACCTCCAGCGGAAAGTTCCTTTAAGGAGGTTTCCTGCATCCGGGCCTGTGTGATTACTGCTCTGCTGTCTGATTATGTCGTCATCAGAGGACCTTTTCCTCAGCTCCAACACGGTCATGCTGAGAGGCCTGGTCTTCACGCTTCTGTGGCGAACCCTGGGGATCACCTCTGCATGAACTGGGACTCGCTGGACCACAACAGGATTGAGGCCATCCACAGCCCTTAACTCAGCTTTCCTGCTCCTGTACAGCTGGCTGCCCTCCACAACGTCTGTCCTTTTCAGGGAGTTTTGGTTCCGCTGCTCCACAAGTGTAGGACCGGGGCCTGCCAGCATGCACACACTTCTTGGCCTTCTGAGGCGTACGGGTTGAGAGTCTCTATACTGCTCCTCCGGTTCACCATACATGCTCATATTTCTCCTGTCCAGCGAGGCTTCACCCTGACAGGACCTCCGCAACATGGCCCGAGGCAGTGTGTGTCCTGTAAGAGCACCATGGCCGCTAAAGACGAGTCCTCTGGCATGGACATTTACGCGGTACTGTTGTGAATCTGGAATGCACACTTCCTGGGTGTCTTTACTTCGCTCTGAAGAGCTACCTGAGATCTTAGAGGGCTGTCTCATAAACACGTCAGTCCTCATTTTTACCTCCACCTCCTCCTCCTCCTCCTCCACCACCACCTCCTGGTGTAAACTCCCAGCTCTGAGGAATGGCCACCTGTCAAGTTCCTGTGGCACCTCGCAAAGGATAGGACTGTTCTCCATTGAATTCATTACCTCTTCTCCTGGTCGGCAACCGTCCGCCAGGGTTTGTGTGACCGGGCACATTTCCAGCTTAGACACTGGAGCATTCCCCTGCGTTTCCTTCAGGGTCACAGAGATGTTGTATACGGTTTGATGCACAACGCTAGCGTCCACCGTTCCACTGCTGAGGAATAGCATGGCACTTTATCCAAAAAATAATAATGAAAAGTCAAAAAGTCTCACATGCTGCAATTGGAATTCTGATCATAAATTCCATAAATTGAAGACCAAAATTCCTGTGCCAGGCGTAATCCTTCACCTTTGACATGCGAGAAAACTTCAAATAAGTCCAAGCAGAGCCTCTCACCCACCTGCATCATTTGCACAAGCACTCAGAACTGGATTGCCGTGTCCTAAACATACTTTGTCCTGCAAACCAGTGAAGGAACCCAAAAAGGCACATAACTCCACAGTTTGCCAAAGTCATGGCTGCAAAAGTTACAAACTTGACTCATCCCCTCCCACTTGGGGCAAGTTGTGAACTGGGAGCAGCTCTTGTTGCTGGCTGCTGCAGACAAACCCCTTTAATCTCTGAGCTGAAGGAGTGTGTATGTGTGTGTGCGGGTGTGTGCGTGTGTGTGCGTGTGTGTGTGTGTGAACTTCTAAGCAAGTTATCCAACCCCCGGGAACACCTGGAAAACAAGGAGTGGATCTTGCAGACATTGCACAAGCCATCCAGACATCCTTTGAGCTACCCTGTTGTACTCTAGCAGCCCTTCGAGACACAAATAGACAACATGGGATTGGGAGCTGATAACATACTGCTGAAATCAACAAGGGCTACAATCTGGATCAGGAATGAAAGGATCACGGTCCTGCCCAGAATGCAAAATGGAGGTTATTTTTTTACATGTAAATTTGACCGTAAGGAAATATGGTTTTCTTCTTCTGCACAGTTATAGTTACAAATAATGTGGTGAGGAAATTGGCAGTAAGATAAGTATAGTTTTGTACAGTAATAATATGTCACAGGGATGATCTATTAGTGACTCCAAAGAGACTGAGGACATTCTTGCTCCTACTTGGTAAGAGTTGGAGCACTGCCCCCTTGTGGTCAAGAAGAGAAATCCTGGTGGAACCGCATCTGATTCAGGTAAAAATGTTACATTTTTGGTAAAACAAAGGTAACGGGGCAAAGTCATGTGTAAACCTTTGGATAACAAGACAAGAATTGTATTTGAATCAGAAGATCCTCCAGTGTAAAAAGTGCAATGGACCAAAATATTGAAAGTTTGTACATTTCATACAAATAAATGTAATATACTAGGGGTGTCACAAGACACCCAACTCACGAGATGAGACGATGCACGACATTGGGTTCACTGGAACGAAACAAGATTAATATTAAGAACATAAATTGTTAGAAAAATGTACACTTAAAGATCAACATCTTTTGAGACCAAATAAACCACTGTTAAGATAATAATAATAATTAATGAATAATAATAATAATAATAATAATAATAATATGGCTCCCTGTTTTTCTCTATTTTTCTTGTCTGTTTAAGTCAGGGCTGTCCAGCTGTCCAAAAAGAGCAAAAAAAACAAACCATACAGTATATATTACATATCACAAGAAAAAATCATAATACGATTTGGGCTTCAAAAATATTTCCGTCCCATTTAACGAAAAAAATATTAAAATACAAATATGAAAATGGAAAGTGCCACCCAGAATTTAGAATGTACTGCACCGCCATGCAAGCTGCCCTTCCCTGGGGCGGTAATGCACCAAAGTGATGGATGCCAACCACTGTAAAAAGAAGACGAACAAGAAGAGAAGAAGAAGAAGCTGCCCTCCCATTGGTTATCTCAGTTATCTTCCATAATCCTCTTCCTCACAGAATCCCCAATGATTCTACATCACAGCGTTCCTTTGCTCAGCGTAACGAAAAGCTACCGTCCATTATTAAAAATTAAAATTAAAATTCCAAAAATCATACTTTAGTTATGTTTAGTATGTAATGTACTGTTTTTACATTTACATTAAGTTACAGTATGTAAACTTACGTACGATTCCTTCCATCATCTGCCATCAAGCTCATCTTGCTCAACCTGAAAGGTAAAGTGTCATTATTTGTAACATTTATTATTATTTTTCATTGATTTTATTATTTTCTCATTGTTTTTTTAACATTCGTGCACATGTATACTGTATGATAATGAACATATTTCTTTTTGGTGGGTACAATATACTATATGTATATCATACACTGGGGGCTGGAAAGTATTACGCCATTTATATAGTAAATATTGGTTATTTAAAACAGTACATAACTTTATGTATTTTTAATTAACTTTACTTTAATTCAGTAATTTTTTGGCCAAAAATTTAATCAGTTTGACTGTGAAAAAAATGGATAGTGACAGTGAAGTTAGATTGCCCTTGTTTTTTTGTAATGTATCAGGTAGATGCGTAAGTTAACTATTGGTATAAACAAACAAGTAAACATCAATTAATGGCAAATGCATTCACATTATATCTGAATAGAGTGCAACCAACATTTCAGTTTGAATTAACAATAAATAAACAGGTTGCATGTCTGCGGTTAATTTGGTAAAACGTGACAACGTTCATTTCATATCTCATGACTTCTCTACCCCGAGAGAAAAAGAGAAAGACGTTAAAGCAAATTTCAGAGTGGGAAATAGTTCTTTTGCTTCCCATTGTTTTAACATTGAGTCAAGACAAAAGCTGTGATCGACCCATGAATCTTGGCAAGTACAGTAGTACTACAATATAACAATAACTTAGGCTGTGACATTTGTTTAAATGTCAACAGAGCATCCGTTTACATTTTTTGACAATCAAAAAGTCCGGGGAAGAAAATCAAGTGTCATCATTTTCATGTACTGTTAGTACAGCAGCAAACTGTATTCGTTTCCACACCACACTACAAATTGCATGTCATTGTAGTAATTCTGGGGCAAAATTAACACATTCTTTTAATGAAATTTCTTCGGCAGATATTAGTGATTGAATATCCTACACAATGTACTGTCTGCACAGACGCCCTCCATTCCCGGTGAGTTCACAGCAACTCCAAACAACCAGAACACAAACACGCACACCAGCATAACTTTGGCGCTACAGTACCTTTTTAATTTGTCCTGAATCGCCGACCAAAAAGTCTGAAAGGCTTGTTGGACTTAACTTTCAATGTGCGCCAACACTTAGTACAAAGCCGACATCAAATTGAAGAGGAAGAACTAATCTACCTAAAAAACATATACAGTATACAAATGAAAATACAGTACACCCCAAATCATACGAAGAAGTTGCATTTTAAAAGGACATCCAGATGGACTCTCCTACCAGAGCGCGCACGCTCAGCTTTCCATGAAGTCATCCATGCGCTCCAGTCAACAGGCGTCACTAATTGACTTACGGCAAATCAAACTGTTACATGAGTAACATTTAGCGACTTTGTCATTAAAAGTGCTAAAAAAACACATTCAAATAAAGCCTGCCGTACTTGTCTCCAATGCTTTATTTTCTAGTATCGATTCAACGGACTGATTCACCTTTAAACAACGTTAGATCAATCTAAAGTATGTCCACACTTGTTTACAGACCCATGCAAGTTTTGCCAGGCAATGCAGCAATATCGTATCCAAACTGCCTTCTTGTCTCTGCTGATCAGGGGCTGAGGTACATTGTGCAGGGTTTTTTTTTACAGCTTTTAGACTTGCACTGCATGGCATACCAGAAATGGAATTCTTCACCGCTGTTGATGACTTTATCATTATTTAATTACCAAATGCATGATGAAGGTAACACATGCGCACCGTTACTCGCTAAAAATGCCAACAACGTCGCTAAATTGTCAACACGGATCCAGATTTTAGTGTGCAACTTTTCTAAAACTGTGACTTCTATAACTGTGGTCCCACCAAAAGTGTGCTGTCATGTGAAAAATCTATTTTATTTTTCTACTGTTTGCAGATGACATTGTGATATGTAGTGAGAGCAGGGAACAGGTGGAGGAGAAGCTTGAGGGGTGGAGGTTTGCCCTGGAAAGGAGAGGAATGAAGGTCAGTCGCAGCAAGACGGAGTACATGTGTGTAAATGAGAGGGACCCAAGTGGAAGAGTGAGGTTACAGGAAGAAGAGATAAAGAAGGTGGAGGATTTTTAGTACTTAGGGTCAACAGTCCAGAGCAATGGAGACTATGGAAAAGAGGTGAAGAAGCGTGTGCAGGCAGGCTGGAATTGGAGGAGAAAAGTGTCAGGTGTCAGATGTGTGATAGAAGAGTTTCAGCTAAAATGAAAGGAAAGGTGTACAAAACTGTGGTGAGACCAGCGATGTTGTTGGTTTAGAGACCGTGCTGCTGAGTAAGACAGGAGGCAGAGCTGGAGGTAGCAGAAATGAAGATGCTGAAGTTCTCTTTGGGTGTGACCAGGATGGACAGGATCATGAATGAGCACATTAGAGGGCCAGCACATGTTAGAGGTTTTGGAGATAAAGTCAGAGAGGCCAGACTGAGATGGTTCGGACATGTCCAGAGTAAATATATTGGTAGAAGGATGCAGAGTTTTGAACTGAAGGGAAAAGCCAAAAGGAAAAGAAGAAGAACATAAATTGTTTATTTTCTACTTCTGAACTGCTGCACACAATAGGGTAAAGATGCACACCTGTGTTTCCATTGCTCTTCTTTGTCGTTATTAAACCCCAAAAGATCGACCACATACAGTAAAGTCAGACTCACTTGACATTTCTCCAAGCACTCTCCAAGACACAGACTGTAGCCTTGCAGTGATGTGCACCATAATATTCAAAGATTGATTTGTGAGATTTTTCCACAACTTAATTTTGAACACAAAATGGGTGCTCCTAATTTTAAACTTCTCCACTCATACAAAGGCATGTAGCACGCATGTAAGACGCGGGCTTGAGCATGACACACTGGCTTACCCACAAGCACAAGCAACCCCGAGCGCGTCACAAAAAAGTCAATCATCTCTCCTTACATTTATTTATGAACAACCACCACCATAGTAACGGCACATGCAAAAGTGCTGAAGCTGGAGTGGTGATCTGTGTATTACCGTACCTGCGCTAGGTATAATAAAAATATGCCAGAGTGTCCTAAATTATTAGTAGAGTACAGTCTTTTTTGTCATCTAGACACTTAATATATATCATATATTGCATAAAAGCAGGCAGATCATTTGGACTTGGTAATTTCATGCTGAAAAAGTGTGGGCGCCCATGGTGTCCTCACCCTTAATCACAGATACCCATTGAGCTGAGGTTATGAGGTTTTTTGGAGCTGGTTCTCAGAGCTTTGGTTTTCCACAGCCATGGTTGCACTGTTGGTTCAACTCTGGGTTCAAAAGTTTGCTGGGCCGAGTGAGTGAACAAAATGAGGTGGGCGGGGTTATGTTAAAGTCTGCAAATGACCTACATCTTTTTTACACTGCATTGCCAACTGTAACAATGGAAACGCTCTGAAAACATGGACACCAAGGAAACCTGGTGTCTCTTGTCCATTTGGGAATCGGAAGAAGTAGAGAAGATATTTGAAATGGAAACGAACCCCACCAATATTGGAACAGAGACCAAAAGAAAGACCTAGGCAAGAGTGGCAGTGGTTGGAGGAGAGATATACCTTATTTTGAGGCGCTAAACAAGGTTTTAGGCCACAGACTGGCATGTCAGCTTGCTTTTGTGTTAAATACCACACAGTTGGCACATATCTCCACCAACAACCTGGAGGCCATCACAGAAGACCACCCAAGCACAAGTCAGACCTGCCTGGATTCCCGTAAATTGATTTTTTTTAAATTATTGTTAACAACACAGTTTTGGGCCTAAATGCCTGTGGTCGACCAATTATCGTCCGGGCCAATTATCCGGGCAGATATTTGGTCGCATGAAAACCTCTGCAGCTCATCAACTGTAATGTAATGGCGTGCCAGGAAAATGGACATTGAAATTGGTGTTGAGTCAGTTCTCAGGAAACGCAGTTCCACCCGGCCTCAAACTTCATCCAACACCAAAACCAAAGTTTGCTGCAGTGGAAAAAGAGTATTTGTCGTGCTCAAGGTGGAGCGGTAACAAATGTGCATGATACATGAGCACAGGCACTCTGTTAATGAATAACAACCGAAGTAGCCACGTACTGTATGCAAATGTTCTGAGGCAAACATTACAATAAAAATGATCATCAGACTACAGGTTTATGTCAATGCTTGAGTCCCAAGGGGGAGTAGCCATCTTGGCAGTTATGCAGGATTAAATGTGTCACGGTAGGAAATCCGGTGTAAAGCATGAAACTGAAAGCTACGAGTATCAAAACAACATTCCACAAAACATTTTTTGTGCTGTGACTACTTGATTGGTGACGTTCTGAGGAATGTTATTTTTGGTTTCTATGTTCCATGCAGACTACACTGAGATGTTATCAGTAAGCTGAGTGGCCTTTGCAATGACGGTAGTTAAAAAACAATTCCAAAAGTTCCAGGAAGTTGTCTTTAGATTTCAACCCCTCTGCTCTAATGCACAGAAAGTCAGGAAAGTTTGAATGAAGTGTGCATTAGTGATGTGACTTGGGGGATTTTACCTGTGTCCAGGAAGTAGGGGTTGGGAATGCTGTAAGGCTCGTTGTCAAGCAAGCGCTCCATCTCGCTGCATTGGTGTCGATTGCGTCTCCGACTCCCGAAGCAGAGCAACATAATCTACATCTAATCTCAACCGGAGCGTTCATCAACATAGCCGTAAAAATAGGCCACTTAACTTTTGCTCATTGCTCATTTTAACTGCATAATCAAATCCAGCCTGCTCCTGTTTGGAAGCAAAATCTTTGTATTGCTATCATGCCATAAATGTCACCTTCCAGCCAAAATCCCGTTCAGACACAACAAGAATAGTTTCCAGCCGGTGATGCAAGTGTAGTCAGCAGGGTCTGCACGTAACAAGAATCACTGATAGGATTAAAGTTAATCCACTCTTCTTCTCTTGTCTTCGTTTGGGTCCGCTCCAGAATGAAATGTGTGTTGTACAACAGCATTCCAAAAAAAAAAAAGCAGAGCAGGTAACACAGCTTCTCTTGTCTTCATCCTCTGTCCCGTGGCCAAACATTTCTCCCCCCTATACCTTGATAGCTGAAGGGCGGGTTTTCCCAAAGAACCGGGTGAGCGTGTTTTGTGTTTCCTGAATTGTCCTTCCAACTCTATACACATCATTTCTGTCCCGCCAACCAACATGGCATTGATCTATATCATGCTTCAATCATGCATTGGGCACTCTACAACACCATGTCACGTTACAAGTTGTATGTTATATGTCACGCAGGGTGGTGGTTGTAAACAAATCTATTTAGCCCAGGGGGCGGGGCATAAAGAGGGTTTACGTTTCCACTACAATGAACATTACTCTCTCATTCATGCACAGCAGGACACGCCTCAGTATGTCATACTAGCAAAGAATGCTGCTAAAAATGTCTCTGATTGCAATCACTACCAAAAGTACTTTGCTCGTTAAACACACTTATCTGTGTTATGTGTTTTTCTTTTTTATTTATTTTATGCTCTATATATTTTTTGACACTTCTTTTTCTTTCATTACTACAATGTCTTTGATTGCAATCACTACATTTTCTCTTCTGCTCACTGCAAATAAATAATTCAAAGACTGCACATTCAAAAAGATTGTTCCGTTGCACATTACTATTCTCAAAATGTCACAAATGTATTATTATTATTATAATTATAATGATAAACAAATAATATAAACATAATAATAATAATAGCACCATTATTGTTATTATTATGATAAATAATAGACAATTTAATAATATTAAAGAAATAATAAATACAGTAAATATCAACAAATTATAATTTTATTGTGGCTGTTGAATTGTGCAAAGGGAAACGTAATGTTTCTCGGTGTCCAAAACAAACAAAACCATGACGATGACCACTGTTCCTTCGCAGTAGCAATGGGAGTATCAATTCTACGGGATCACTGCAAGGACACAAGAGACGCCGCTAGCATAGCAAGCTACCAAGCTGACTGGTTAGCCTCTCTAATGTACTTATTTTAAACTTAAGAAAGTGTTTCAAAATGATTGAGAAAGAATGACAAAGTAAGAAGCTGACCACTTCCACACAAAATGGGAGAAGCTTTTCTTCAATCCATATTGTCCAGGGGTGGGCAACCTGCGGCTCTAGAGCTGCATGCGGCTCTTCAACTTCCTTGTTGCGTCTCCCTTCGCTAAGCGCAGTGAGCATTCAAAAATGACTAGTGTTTGACACATGTCTAATTGTAAACAAGAAAAGCGTGTCATAAAAATATGTTACACATGCTGTTGGAATTGCATGAGTGACTACATCTTCCTTAATCACAAGCACAGGCTTAACAGTCTGTAGAAGATTTTGTAGCAATGTGTGCAGAGGCTGACATCCCATTAGAAAAGTTAGCCAAGCTACATCCATTTCTCAATTACCGGGCTAAATTGTCCACTGATGGATTGCATCAGTAAATGTAAGGTTTTTTTTGGACTTACCAGTAATTAACTGACCTTTTACTCACCAACCCAAAAATCACATACACTATACTGGTGTAACATGTAAAAAACAGAATTTAGAAAAAATAAAACAGAATTTGGGAAAAAATAAAAGTTTTACAGTAAAATGTTAACTAAAGCGATTTTTTTTCTCCACAGTTTGAGTGGGACCTTTGGAGACATACAGCAGACGGTAAGTGACTTTGCTGTGTTCATGGAAGTCCTTAAGACGTGGCGTTGCTGCAAATGTCAGCTTTCTCTGGCAGATTGCACAATGCTTCCAAGCCTGACAACTGGAAGCTTTACAACCCTCGTCATCAGTATTAGCACGTGAATCAAAATGAGCCATAGCACATATGTGCAGGCCACCATCATCACACACTCGTCACAGCCTACACGGGTAGTCTGCTAGCTACAGAATGTGCCGCTGACCTTATTTGCTCATGCGCACAACAGCAACATCATCTCATACTGGCTGGGTCTTCATGTTCTTCCCTAATAGTGTGCACTGGTGTCTTTGTTGTTAGGGGTAGTCAAACAGAGGGTGCTGTTTTTCTTGTGTTACAATGTGTGGTTTACTTTCCCATATAATGGTTATAACTGCAAAGGGTTCCAGGCATTTAATAGAGGTTTGATGCTTAACAAAAGAGTTTTTATAGTAATAAAAAAATCATCCATCCATCCATTTTCTATACCGCTTATCCTCATTAGGGTCGCGGGTATGCTGGAGCCTAGCCCAGCTGACTTTGGGCGGGAGGCGGGGTACACCCTGGACCGGTTGCCAGTCAATCGCAGGGCAGACAAACATTCACACTCACATTCACACTCTAATGGACAATTTAGAGTGGCCAATTAACCTAACATGCATGTTTTTGGAATGT
>QODF01000132.1:2025341-2123141 GCA_024372805.1 Oostethus manadensis | reverse complement strand
TAAGATAATTCAAAACTGAAATAAAAGCCTGTTGTTCCATTGTGGAGATTTTGTCTTTCCCCGAACATTACAGTAAAAAAAAAAAAAAAACAGAACTAAGTCAACATCTTTTGAATGACTTGTATTTGTACAGTATTTTAGTTCATTTAGCCATTTGTATGCTTGAAAATGCTGTATTCAGGCAAAGAATACTAAACATTTGTTTCAATATGCATATGGTTTGTCAAAAAAGGTATATTCAACCATTAAACGGCATAATTTATTATATTATATATATTCTATATTTTTAAACCCATTATATAAGTAAAGCAGCAAAATTTGAACCATTTGGTGAGGGACGCTTGTGGTGGGGATGGTAGAACCGTATATTGTGTAATCATGCCCCCCTAGTTTGCCTTTAAACATCCTAGTAGGCATGACTATAATGTGGGGCACTGATCACAACAAAATCTGCCAAGAAACAACACAAATTTATAGGTTGTTTTTATTGAATGTGATATTTTTCCTACTTAACCTGCAACCATTTTAAACAATAAAAGACCATTGATTGGTACCCACTTGCTGAAACAACAAATAAATCTGTCACCTGCATTGCTCAGGGGCGGCAAACCGGCATGAAGACTTCTTCTTGTGACTCACAAGGTGCAATTTTGGAGCAAAAAAAAGAAACTTCTTCACTGCTTCCTTGCTACTGATGTCACACAAAAGAGGAAATGAATGTACCTGCAGAGGGGAAGTCTAGCCCACAATTTAGAGGGAACGGTTGAGGTTGTCAAGAGAAGTGACGTACGGCATCTGAACCCGACACAATAGAATTGATAGCACATTCTTAAGACATCCAGTTCAGGAGCTTGATCAAACATTATGGTTTGACATATAAAAGTGCTCAATTTTGATTGGCACTAGAGCTGCAACGATTAATTGATGAATCGATTATTAATCGATTATCCAAATAATCGACAACTATTTTGGTAATTGATTAATCGTTTCATTTAAAAATGTACTATAAATATCCTGGTTTTAACCACTGTAAGGTAACTATTTCTTTTAATTTCCTTAGTGATCCATGAAAGCAGACATATTATCTTTCACCTTTCTTTTTAAAAATCAGATTAATCCAAAAAAATAATTGACCGATTAATCGATTATGAAAATAGTTAGTTGCGGCCCTAATTGGCACTGACAAGTATTGACTTAACATGTTTATTATTAAGGGTGGAGTTTTTAGTGCAGTGCATGTAGAGCAGTAAAATTTCCAAGGAATCGTGGATGGAATCGCAAAATTGTCCAATAAAAACGAAATATACTGTTAAACGCAGAATCTCACAGAAATGGGCATGGTATGAATGAAATGCTGTTATTGTGAGGAAAAGGAACATTTGTGTGTGGAATTATATACCCGGCGGACATGGCGGAATGTCATTACAAACACTGAACCGTCCACTCCAATGCTGCAATAACGTCAAACACTGGTGAAAGTTGGCGAAGATCCTCTTAGCTTGGCTCCGTGAATGGAAGCATGTTAGTGCTCGGCCTGGATGAGTATGTTTTACCGCTAGATAAGAAACATGTTTATTTTGGCACCTAGCTTGTTAGCCGTTAAGACATTCTCACATACAGAACATCTTTCCGGCCATCAAAATAAGCGCACCATTTGACACATGTCTAACGGTAAACACAATAAGCGTGATAAAAATCTTACACATGGAGTTGCAATTGCACGAGTGATCTTCCTTAATCACAAGCATGGGCTTAACAGTTAGTTGCAAATTTTGACACAGATGCAAATACCCACAGTTAAATATCAACTGTAAATCAATATTATACTGTATCAAGGAAAAAAATGTAATAAGCCATTTTATTGCTGTAAGTAATTGATGATTTAGTTGTATTACATTTATAATCCATGACTGTTAATTAAAAGGTATAGATGCTCACATTTTATTTTCTACTATTCAAATATCAGTAGCATAGCTCAGTGTACATCGATGTAACGACAACCACAGAATTATGAATGCAAGTTACAGTGACGTCAGAATGTGTTTCATGCGTCTGGCTGCAAAGTAGCATATGGAAACAATAAATCAAGATTAATAATACAAGAAGTTTAATGTTAGGTTTAAAAAAAAACCCTACCTTATGTTTACACTTTATTAATATTTCACAGTATGTTAGTTACATATTTAGACATTGTTTGATATACTGTACATCCAAGGTTCCCAAAGCAAGGTACACGTAATCCCAGGGGTACAGAAATTGTCATGGGGGTACGGGAATAAAAATGAAAAACAATTAGCACCTACCATTCACAATTGTACCATTGGGTGCCACGAGAAAAAGATGCGATGAGATTTTTGCATTCATTTTAAGAAAAGTATGACCGGACAAGCAAACTTTGTTTAACTAAGTCACAAAACAATGCAGGTTTTAAAAGGTTTATTTTTCCATAAATGAATGTTAAACAATATTGTCAACATTTTTAAAGACCAAATAAACCACTAATGTTATGATCACATACAGTATAATAATAATAATATATTGTATAATGGTAATCCAATATTTTCTGTACTGCATATGTATGTATCTGCCATCTCATATATTTGCCCTGTACAAGAAGGGCCAGAGTGGCCTCCACCTGCTGAGGAGACTGAGGATTTTTGGAGTGTGCAGGGATCACCACAGGACCTTCTATAACTCCATGGTAGCTTCATCTATCTCCTACACTGTGGTCTGCTCAAGAGGAGGCAGCACAGACAGGGACAGAAAGAGACTCACCAATGTGATTAGGTGATTAGGAGCTCTCTCCTGAACTGTTTACTGGACTTCATAGAGGAGGTGGGTAAGAGGAGGATGTTAGCCAAGCTACCATCCATCATGCAACAACTCTCACCCCCTGCATGACACTTTGGGTTCTCTGAGCAGCTCCTTCAGTGGCAGACTGTTTGTTTACAATAACAATACTATATATATATATATATATTTTTTTTTATTTTATTTATTTTTTTTTACAGATTTAAATAATTTTGCATTCTAAAATGTTGTCAATAGCGATCAATCCAAGTTTCTGAGATTGTGATCACTTTCAAGGGGTCCTTGAACATTGTCTGATGTTTTGATTTGTGTACGTTTGAAGTTATTATTGCATTGTTTCTCCGTGTGGTCAAGGCAATCATTTCTGATATGAGGAAAAAACGTATCTTTCTGCAGTTCCAGTTGTTTGTGTTCTAGAAAGCAAAATATTTCCAATTCTAGATCTTGTCGTCTTGCCCATTTTGTGTCGTATTGTGTCATTAAATTATAAATAGAAGGGTTCTTAACTTCTCTCGTAGAGCAGTCCACAAAGATGTTGTCAAACGATAATCAATGTGATGCTTCCCTCTGCATAGTTCTTTGTTTATAGGTTGTGTCCCTTTTCCTTGTTGTCTTTCCAGGTCCTTGCTGTCTTTGACAACAAGCAATTTGGTTTCCAGTCATCTATTTAACTTGATGTAGATTTTGCATTTGGCACCCCCCGTGCCTTGAATCTTTCCCTGCTTCCTCAAACCACGTGCTGTCAGCATCGCATTTTGCTGATGTTTAAGGTGCTTTCCCTGTTTCACCAGCGCAGTTTTGAATTTCCTGTTGGTGAACTTTACGATGATGACGAGTACGTGCCATACAGTGGGATGCAAGTATCTATATTCAACTCCTTTGAATACACAAAGTTGGCAATTTGATGCTACGTTGAAGCGACATCCATTTCATCTGGTTCTTTGGCTCTGGCATACAACCGGGGTTTAATTCGGAACGCCGTCAACATCACATCGTTAATTCATGCATTTTGATCCACCTCATCAATTGTGTTCTTCAAATGCTCAAGTATTTTTTCATTTGCTTTTTTATCTTCTCTAAGAGCTCAAGGCAGCATTATTATCCTGTAATACCTTGATTTCATCGTACTGTGCACTATTTTCCTCCCTCAGGTGTTTAACCTCCTCTTGAGACTGTCATTCTGATGTTGTAGAGTTACAACCTGTTTTTGCAGGCTATTTAGATCATACAATACTTTTGCCACAGCATATACAGTATGTGCACGTGATTCCCTGCAGTAGCTCTTTATTTGCGCAATCAATAGAATCGTCAAGTCATTACATACAGCTCCAATTGGGTCAACTGCTGAGACGGCAAAAAAGGCACCCCCGTCTTCCTGCGTCTTGGGTGGCTCCTAGGCTTTGTTGGTGTTAAGAATCAGAATCTGGTGTGTGTGTGTGTGTGCGTGTGTGTGCGTGCGTGTGGTGGTGGTGGTCTCACAGAAAATTACAGTAACATTACTGACACCTGTAGAATACTACATATTATTCACAACTCTTCTGAATGTCTTTTGGAAGCCTCATTTGTATCATAGTTAATGTAGCCATTTTTATACTTGAAAATTCTTCATTTAAACGACAAATACCTCAAATGTAATTCAATATGTATATTTTTCAACTAACAGGTTGTATTCAACCACAAAAAAGCATGATTTAACTTAACATAAAAAAGGTGAAGATGCATGTATTATTATTATTTATTATTATTATATATTATTGAACATATGTGTATATTATAAAAGAGTGAAAATATTTAATCATTGTTTTATTGTAGTTTTGTTTTATTTTACAGCAGTTGATTTTTTGTTGTATACTTGTATGACAGTTAACAATTATACAGTTAATAAGGATTTTATGACAATTTAACTGTGGAAAAGATGATTTCTATTTGCATTGGGGTAAATGTTAGAATGAGAACAAAATTGGACGTTGACCAGCATCACTATGTTGAACTAGTAGACAAACCCCCTTCGTTCTTTCTTAGAATTACATTTAAATGAAGCAAAAGAACATAATTATGTTTTAATGTAATTACTTATTCACCTCTCTGAGAGTGTCAACAACAAACATTTGTAAATCTATTTGTGTGCATGTGCCTGCATGAACACAGCACAAGTACAGTATTTAATATACAAAAGAAGTGATTTTCCGTCCCGAAGCAGCAGGCAATTACACATCCCTGCTTATGACACAATAACCTGCCAAATTCCCCCAACAGGAATCAATCAAGCACTTCGTCCATCGTCTATCTGCATCAATAGCCAATGAATAAGTCAGGAGATGGAAAAAAAGGGGGGAGGGCACAGACAAGGCACAAAAGTTTATGATAATTGCACTTGCACTAGTGCTGTTGGCGCGGGGGCGGATAAGAGCTTTTTAAAATTCAGCTGCACCAGCGACGAGCATACGTCACCGTTGCTCCACTGCAGAGAAAATGATAGGTTCGAGGACGTTTGTGGGAGGCTGCGAAAAGGGGAAAAAAAACATTCCAGACGCTTCTGTCTGTAGAATAGTAGGAAAAGGGAGAATGTATTAAAATGAATGAGACAGTGACAGAGGCTGCCGTTGGTGCATAAACCAGAAACCTTATTAACATGTTTGACAGACGAGGAGGCCTTTACTTTTGACAGAATATAAACAGGATTAAACACACAGCACTGTGCATGTATTTGCATATTATGTGCACCTGCAGCTGTCCAAGCTTGGATGCATCACAAAAATCAAAGGGACGTGAGGTGAGCCCCAAAAGGTTTCCCGTTGCCCACGTCATTAGCCACCGTAGTGTCGAGAAGGAATTGCGCTGTGCATGCTAAGATAGGATGCATTGCTACATTTTGGTTTTTGACTGGAAAATCACACACACACACACACACACACACACACACACACAGACACACAATAGGCAGAAATGTCATGCATTTAAATGTCTGACAGATCATTCGCTAACTTACTATTCTACCTACCTACTATTTTCGTCCAGTCTGGTCAACAAAAACACACACGACTCGTCACGTTTTAGTCATAAAATAGTTTGATGTTCAGCCGTCTCGGTTGATGAGAACAGCCCAGGTTCAATTGTATTTTTTTTTCCAATTGGATTTTCAATAGTATTACAAATTGCCACTACCTCTGAATTATAAAGTTTCAATCAGTTTTGTTTTGTTTTTTGTACTCTTGAATATATTTATTCATTCATTTATTTTTAATCCTTTTATATATTTTAATTTTGATACTCTTAAATTCATTTATCCATTCATTCATTTTTAATCCCTTTAAATATTTGAATGTATTTATTGGATTTTTGGTCATATTTTTAATGCAAATATTTTGAACACAGTTTATTTTATTGTTATTTTTAACACTGTGGAATTGTGCATGTCATCATATGATGCTCTCTAATGTACCTTGTTAATCATGTCCAAAATCAATAAAAAAATTAATCAAACGATTACTATTTTGTGCCCTAAGCAGGTAAAGTTCAATAGGTTAGGAAGTCACAGACACAGAGACTCTCTGGATTGTAAATGACAAAACAAACAAGACAGGGAAAGTAAGGAGGCTGCAGTTTCTCCAGGCAGGTTAGAGTGTGTATTCTGTATGTGTGTGTGTGTGGGCTGGTGGCTTCCAGGCCTCCACCAACATTATTTTGCAAACCCCACACTCGCTTCGAGGGTGCCATCTTTTTCAAAAATTTGCCATCTACCTCCATCCATCCATTTCCCCCTGTTTTATTTTCTTTTTTATGCAACAGCTTTGATGTGCTAGTGCACCCTGTAATCTTCATGATGATGTAGGAGTAAGCAAGCAAAGCAGCAAGACCACTACTGTCATTTTTGGCAGTGCAACACACGGAGAGGCTTCCTCACAAGAGAACAGGAAGAAGGCCTACTTTGATAACACAAGGATCAATTACACCTTTTAATGTCCCGTAAAAGCTGCGCAGTCCAAACTTCCTGATATTGGTAATGCTCTGAAGTAAACATGCATCATAATCAACCTCCATCACGCTGTCTAATGACCTACACATACATACACATGACCCCAATTTTGGGCAGCATTGTATTTGTTTACAAAATACAGACGCGTGTGAGGCAGTTACAAAATTAGATTAGGAACACATGTGCCATTATACCCTAATTTCACATACAGTATTTCTTATGGACATTTACTTATAATGCCTGTAGTTGAAGACATCTAAAAATGTTGTTTTTACCAGTGACGTTGATAAATTAAGCAGTCATGAAACTCCTCCAAGGAGCATACAGATGTTTACTCTCTGGCCTCAATGTCCATCACTGCAGCTGACAGTAAGCTTCCCGCTTGAATACAGAATACTGATGCAGCGTGACCTTTGTGCTAGTGCCACGCTGTGTGTATTCTAAGCACGATTATCAAGCCATTCACACTTTTTAAAAAGAAGAGAAACACTTTGTGCACCTTTACCTGAGCGTGCCAAGCATTTGTGCCTAATTTAGCGCGGAGTGGTAAAGCTTGCTGAATGTCAAATACCTGTGCAACTTCAGATAAAGCTGATGATTTAAGACTTTCACCCGTCACAGATATGCTCGTAAAAGAGTATAAACTAGTGAAACACTATTCATTTGGTTACGAAAAGCAGAATGATGGGTGCTTATTGCGGCTATTACATAACTGAGCTCTGCACCATGTCACACTGAATGTTTTATTTTGTCAACATAATCAGCATCGGCTCGCTTTGGATTCGCGTGCGTTCTGACAGGACAGTGGTATTTTCTTGTGTACTTCTTTGAAAAAAATGGTATTGACAGCTGGTTTATTGTCTCCGCACACAGCACATAAAAAAATACAAAAGACATAAGAAATTGCATGCAGTATTATTCTGGGCCTTGGAAGGAATGAGGGGGAAAGACAAGACAGAAAGAATTAGGTAGGGGTGTAACAATCCAACAGTACATATTAAGGATGCCCTGATCCACATTTTTATATTCTTGCCAACGACCCAGTAGACCCAGTGGACTTTTATTTTCATTAGGGACCCGACACACGGATGTTTGTTACAAAAGCCAAACAATATTGTTGATCATACTGTGTAATAAAAAAGTTAATTCAGCAATAGTTTGGTTGGATTATTTTTAATGTTTGGAAGAGCTATTTTAATAACCGTATTCAATTCCACAAACGCATGATTGTAACAAAAGTTTATTATTAAACTGTTAAATATTGAACATCCCCATAATTTATATGTCACCACAAGTCTACAGTCTAGTCTACAGCTTAAAGTTGATGTTGAAAACAATGGCGGATATGTTCTTAAATGATTGATTGATTGATTGATTGATGTATATTTATTTCGAGCCACACAAAATACACCGGACAGAACATAATGAACATATACCTATAAACAGGAACAATTTGTCTCGAAAAGGAGTGGGAAGAAGACAAGCTTATTTACTCCCACCCCCTTATTCGTAGTACTAAATGCTGTTTGTTGCATGTATACATTCATGAGTTATTTCACTGATATTAAAAAAACATGATTTTAAAAAATGCAAAAAAGTGTATACTTTGGGATACCAACCACAGTGGCACTGTACCAAAAGTTGCTACTTGACATACCGCAGTGGTCGACAGGGACTCGTCACTTTTCTGTGACACTGTTTCATCAACTCATTTTCTCCTGCTTATTCTTATCCTGTTCAGGGTCACAGGTGAGCTGGAGCCTATTCCAACTGACTCAGGGCAAGAGGCGTGGTCATCAGCCTTTCACAGTGCACATAAGGATAAAAACAACTATTTCCATGGAGAGTCCACTTAGCTGGTGACATCAGTTAAGACATCACTGCAAAGCTCTACACCTGGCCTGCCGCTGTCATGAGGTAAGCACTTTTTTAGAGATAAAATACCATATTAGTGAGCGTCCCATGCACCCACCATGCAGTGAAGACTCACTGGCAGCACCCAATGGCAACTAAATTGCAAACTATGGCTATTTAATGAGCAAACAAAGCAAAATATACTGCACTTGATGCATTTCATTCATCAGACGCCTCTTGAATTCACTTAAATGGCAAGTATCTGCTATGCAGAGCATGTGCAAAGCTCCATTATTATTCAACATTAGCGCCTCATTGAGTTGTGAAGTGTCATAACCTCAGACAGCTCTACTGCCTGCAAAGTTTTTTAGCAACTGATCCTCTTCCGCCTTCCAAACACTCACTTTGCACACATGAGAGACCTGCTCTTTTCAAAGTTGACCATTATGGATAAATGCCACTTGAAATGCTGCTCTGATGTGCCAGCCTCATCTGCACCCACAGCCTTCGGGGAGGAAGATTCTATTACGTGAGCTTCTGTTGCATAATCCTGCATGATAAATAGGTGCAGGCACACTGAGATTAATGCAATCTGGAGGACCCTCCGCCCCCTTTACCAAAGACACACAAACTGCAATGCCAACACTGGCAGCCAATTCGCATCGCCTTTCAGCCCTGTTCTTCAAATATGATTGGTCAAGGTCATGTTGTGACTGTGTAAAGCCCGATTTGTACATTGGTCATTTACTGATATTACATTTACTGTTATTGTTAGTGACCTTTACCTGCCTAAATATTCATTGTCTATTTATTTATGGCGCAATGTGATACTACTGTTGTATCTTTATACTTCAATAGATAATATAGAATAAGTACTATACATTATATATATTATATGTATATGTTTCTGTATGTGGTGATGCTACATATTATATTAGTATATATGTATCAACATATTTATCATGAAATATTATATATTATATATATTTTTCTTAGTCGTCCATGAAAGCAGACCTATCACCCTTGTGTTTTAGGCAAAACGAGATATTTACACACGTTAGCGTTGACACGTTAACGGCAATCTGCATCTAGGGTCTAACCGATTACTCAAAACATGCTTCAAAATAATAGACTAAGAAAGTAATTGTTAGTTACAGCCCTACTGTGCAATAAAATGAAAATAAAAGTAAAACATTCTCAACCCTTGAAGATGTATCACATAATAGAGAAGGAAGGTGTTTACCGAATAATACAGTCACCTCGTGACATATTGTAGGCACAGCTGGAATTTGTCATGGAAATTTGGGTTTTGGTTCTATGGTTATAACACGTTACCGTTTGCCATTACCAGTAGCCCTTCAATGGTTATATCAATGCTTTCTTATGGGAAATGTGATCTAAATTGTTCAAACTGGGAGGTTTCAATGTACTTTTGAGGTAACCTGTTTGTGGAGGTTTGGCAGGAAGCAGCAGTAGGAGACCTGATGTCCGTGCAAAAAATCAAGTCCAGGGGGTGTTTTCTGAGATAGTCATGGTCAGTGTTTGAGAATGAAAAGTTAGTCAAAAGTGTAAGTTATTAATGCTGCATAGCCAATAAAAAGACATAAGACAACATAAACCAATTGAATAAGGCTGCAGCTATTAAGTATTTTAGTAATAAAAGGATCTTACTAACAATTCCTTCAATTAAGTAATCAAATAAAACATACTTATGCTTGTTTAAAAAGCAATTATGAATACAAATGCAAAAATAATAGAGGCGTGTAGCGTGGAGAAGGTTGGGCATTGCAGGGACTTTTTAACACATGCATAGGCACATGCACACAAACAGCACACACGTGAACAGAAATGCACACACACAGTTCAGTTCCAAATGTGACAATTCTAAATAGTTCACGGTGTTATATTTGTAAATGAATTGTTATTTTGATATAAAACAACCCCTGTTTTGTGTTGTTTATGTTGTGGTATACTGTATTGGTTTAGATTTTTGAGAATTTTTGTCAAAGTGAAAGCTATGCTTGAAGGTTTTTTTCCCCTTTTCCTAAAACGTACCTATGTTCTTTATTTTGGTAGGTTCCATGTTTAGACAGTATATAGAGCACAATATTCTGTGTGCCTTGAAAGATCGGTCAAAATAATTAAAATGGCGGGTACTGCTGGGAGTAAATGAGATAATAACGAACGACCAACTAGTTTCATTTTTTTACATAATTAAAAGTTTGATTTCTCAAATTCACATTTTAGATTAGAAAGAACCTGTATTCCCCATGCTGGGTGGGAGCATGTTTGTAATAAATGCGTTGCTTCCGACTACAGAATGGTGCTTTGTTTTTTGCTTTGACATGTATGCATCTGAGGCTGTAATGATTTACTGGAAAGGGAGAAAAATGATCATCTGTACTATCTATACTAAATTACATATTAGGTTATGCTGATCGCTGTGCATTTATGAGCCCTAGACTTTGACTGACTGACTAGAAACTAATCAAAATATTTTTTATAGATCTTGAGTTTGCAGTGTTCAAACAATTCCAAAATGAAGACTCCTACTGTAGTGCAGCACACTAGAATAGTTTATCTCAATCTCGAATCTCCGTTGGCATGTTTGTGCACGTGGGTTTTCTCCAGGTACACCGGGTTCCCCTCCAAAACATGCATGGTAGGTTAATGGGCGACGCTGAATTGTCCACAGGTGTAAATGATTGTTTACGTACCCCGCGTCTCGCCCAAAGTCCACTGGGATAGGCCACAGCATACCCCACGTGGATAAGCGGCATAGAAAACGGATGGTGTCTGCTAGAAATGACCAGCTACTAATTAGTAATTACTAATTACTAACTAGTGAGAAAATGTTTTTATTTTCCATCTTCTAAATTCAGTGCTGTTTTTTTTTTTTTTTTTTTTGCATATGAAATAAACAAGTCACTTTACTATTGTAATAAACGTACCACATATTCAACAGTCCCAGTTAAAAGAGGCTATCCCTCAATACGGTTAATGTTATGTTAGTAAGGTACATTAACATTAATGTCCTTGATTTGAGCTATGGTAAATTGACCTTAACCTGGGTTAAGGTTAATTTAACGCTTCAATCTGGGTCTCTTCTGAGATGATTCAACCTTAAAGATGCGCTATTGTGTCGACAGAAACACGTCACAGTGTTAAAATTGCTGTTTATCCTGAATTGCATTGTTGTTTTCTCTCACTTCTTCTTCTTTTTCTTCCCGTTCCGTCAATACACAGCTGCTTCTTCCTCTGCGGGAGGGAATTATTGCTTTGGTGACATGAACGCATTACGATTCCTTAAAGCAGAAAAAAAAATCCTTCAGCAGAAAAAGCTTGTTTCACCCTTACAACTGAATGTCTGGATACTAAGACTACTTTCTTTCTTTACTTTTTTTATGACTAAAACTATTTTTTTCGCTTTCATTAAACGCTGTGGAAACAACAAGGAGTATTGACGTTGCGCAAGCTGATGCGATTTTTCTTTCATGATGATGAAACGCCATCAGAAAGAAACACGGCGACAGCTCCAGTCGCGGGGAGCAAATACATGACGTTTAAATTGAAAAGGGAGGCTGAAAGTTGTCTAATTCAATCTCCTCCATGCACGGAGAAGAGACAGGTGATGCATTTCTATTATTCATTCATTCATTCATTTTCTATACTGTATAAGATGACACTTATATATGTATAATGGCCATTTTTTGACATCTTCAGGCAGATCAATGTATTTAAACTGCTTTTAAGCTCTTCAACACTTCTGCTGCTGAAACACAAACATCTTGCATTCACAACTAATGCACTCTAACTAGGTGTTGAAAATGTGCAAGGATGTTATGATGCAATCTCATATAATTAGGATGAGTGGTGACAGCACATGGCTATATTCCCAATATTTGGGAGAGGACAGGCAATCTTGATGGTAATTTTCTGCTGCTCCAATTGGAAATTAGCTTCCAGTGTAAGCGGCATACAGAGGTAAATATATGTTTGCTGCTGAAAACCCTTGAAAAATAAAGCGGTCGCTCTCAGGATTCGAAAACCTCGCTTCCCACTTTCCACCCCGTCTTGACACGCAGATTTGGCATGACACCTGAGAGAGAATGGAGAATGTTATAAATTGAAGTCGACCCCTCGCTGCCAGGATGCCGCAGGGCACGCTGACCGCGAGTAAACTCTCCTCAAAATATGTGTGGGAGAGGGATTGTTAATTATGCTCTTCACATGCAAATGGTTGCCCAGTACTCTGTAATCCACAAACCCTAATGGGCCAACAGTGAGTCACGCTGCTGTGGATCTCAAGGCTGGAGGAACGCATGAAGTTCACACACCGGGCTCCTTTATTGAGGCAGGAATTATTACTACATAGTCACAACATTAAATACAACTGCACTGTCTAATTAGCTCTGAAATCAACACCTCAGAGAGATATTAATTTAGCAATATAAAGTAATTGTGGAAGTAGAGGAACACTGTGTAGCAGTGCAAATGAGAGCCGCACTAAATAAACATATTATTGGTAAATAAAAGTGTCAGTCAAAACTGAGCATTATTGCCTTCTGAACGCAGAAGATTTTGTTTTTTTAGATAAAATATGTATCCCACAAGGGGCCTGTGTCAAATTAACAGTCCCATTCAGTCAATATTGTGTAATGCTTACTTTATGAAAAATATGCAACACTACTTTTTATAATCCTTTACTGATCAGAATATGAAATACTCTAAAATGTATTGAACACAGTAGATTCCTGTTTTTAGTAGGTGTTACGGTCCAAGAACCCCCGCATGAGTCGTTGAGAAGCCCATTTGGGGGTCTATTTTTGACACGCTAATCAAGTCTGAGCTATGCTGCAATGTCTGGGAACATGAATTTGCTTGAGCTTGCATTTACACCCTTACACAAGCCAACAGAAGGTCACCAACCCAAACGCTTTCCCTCACTCACGGTGCAACTAAATATAACACAATGTAACTGCATCACATGGACTATGCGGGTATTAAATGCTTACACGCTAATATTCATGCAAGACAGGGGCATTTATACTTCTGATCAAAATTGTATGACCAGGAGAAAAATTGCAAGAATTTACAATTTGCACTGTTGAATCTTAAGCAGGTTCTATGCAGAGCTTCAAAATGCTAAAACAATAAGTGGCAGTTTGTGAGAAAAATTGAGTAAGCAATTCATTGCAAACAAGCATTAAAATGAAAAAGGCTGTTCATCAGTTTAAGACCACAGCCTTTAAAAGCCCAAATCTTATCGATGTGGATTCAATGTCATTTTCTGTCAGGTATGGAACAATGGGGCTTCGGGTTGTGCAAGGGCGTCAAACGGCAACTGTCTACATGGAGATGTTGCAGGAGCAACCCCCATGACTGAAGGCCTTCATCTTTGTGGTAATGACTGTTTTTTTTTTACAGGATAACACTGCACTTCACAATGGCCTACTGACAATGAACTTGTTCTAGAGAAATAACCACAATCTTTTGAACCATTCTCTGTATTTCCCTAATCTGAAGCCAATTAAGAACATTTGGGGATGGAAGGCAAAGAAAGTTTACAAAAAGGAACATCAATCGCAGACAGTGGATGCCCACTGTGCCCACCTCCACCAACTGGAGCAATATTTCCATTGGCCTCCTGAAAACACTGGCATCAAGCCCAAAACAATTGTTGTGGTCCATTTGTCCATTTTCTATACCGCTTATCCTCAATAGGGTCACGGGTATGCTGGAGCTTATCCCAGATGACTTTGGGCGGGAGGTGGGGTACACCCTGGACTGGTCGCCAGTCAATCGCAGGGTACATGCAGAAAATGAACACCCAACAACCATTTTAAAAAATGTTTTCTTTTTCAAAACATTTTGGGGGGGATTCAGGACTATCGTAAATGTTTCAATCCCATTTTTCTTTTCACACTTAGGATCTCTACTTCCGAAATATATAACAGTGCCAAATGTAAATTCTTGTAGTTTTCAACTGATCTTAAAATTCTGACCAAGAGTGTTTAACCCATAAGACACACTGGGTAACTGCCTGTTGGGAAAGTGTGTGCATGGGCTTCCCAGCAATACTTGTGTGCTAGCATTGCTGATTTACAGCAAATACAGAGCACCTCCTCGAGCAAGTTGATGTTTGCCTCTGGCTGTGTCCTGTGCAACTCAATCTTGCCACAATGCTACTTCTTTCAATGCATATACGTACCATGTTGACATTATGTAACTCATGACTACAGATTTGTAAACTATCACTAGTCTAGGGTAAATGAGATGGGTTTTCTGCAAAATAACTGCCTAATTATAGAGATTAAAAGCACAAAAGTAGATTTTCGAACAAATTAAAACATCCATGAATATGTGGGGTCCCGAATGCTGAATCACAAATGTGCGGGGATGCACATACAGGTTCCACTATTATGTTTACATGTTTTTAATGTTATGCTCTTTTTGTATTTAGTTCTATTTTATTATTAATATTGTTTCTTATCTGTGATATGTTATGGAACTGAAGTACTACAACAAATAATACAGTCATCAAGCATAAAAATGGCTAAATGAATAAATGTAAGGAAATCAAAAAACCCTTTCAAAGACCATTTCAAAGATTAATTTGCAGTACTCTACACCAGTCACTATGTGTGATAATTAATAAGCTGCTAATAATGTTAATAATCTATAATAAAAAGAAGGCCTACTTTTGAAGTCATAGCTCACACAATGTTGAAACTCAGCTCTCAACCAGCAGCACAGATGAGCATGAGTCTTATGTATGCGTTAAATGCTTATTTACATCTTATGTAATACAAGTAAAATCTATACAGGTTGGCAAGGCAGAGGGACAGAGATGGGAAGGACGTGCAGCAGGTTAGGGTGATGAAGGATAAGGATGGAAGGGTATTGACAGGTGCCAGTAGTGTCATGGGAAGATGGAAAGAGTACTTTGAAGAGTTGATGAATGAGGAAAATGAGAGAGAACAAAGAGTAGAAGACGTGACTGTTGTGGACCAGGAAGTAGCAAAGATTAGTAAGGAAGAAGTGAGGAGGGCATTGAAGAGGATGAAGAATGGAAAGGTACTCGGTCCTGATGATATACCTGTGGAGGTTTGGAAGTGTCTAGGAGAGGTGGCAATAGAGACCGGGTTATTTAACAAGATCTTAGATAATGAGAAGATGCCTAAGGAATGGAGGAGAAGTGTGCTGGTGCCCATTTTTTAAGAACAAGGGAGATGTGCAGAGTTGTGGCAACTACAGAGGAATAAAGCTGATGAGCCATACAATGAAGTTATGGGAAAGAGTAGTTGAAGCTAGACTAAGGGCAAACGTGAGCATTTGTGAGCAGCAGTACAGTTTTATGCCAAAAAAGTGTACAACAGATGCAGTATTTGCTTTGAGGATGTTGATTGAGAAGTACAGGGAAGGTCAGAGGGAGCTGCATTGTATTTTTGTAGATCTGGAGAAAGCTTATGACAGGGTGCCCAGAGAGGACCTGTGGTATTGTATGAGGAAGTCTGGAGTGGCAGAGAAGTATGTTAGAGCGGTGCAGGACATGTACAAGGACTGTAAGACAGTAGTGAGGTGTGCTGCAGGTGTGACAGAGGAGTTCCGAGTGAAGGTAGGACTACATCAGGGATCAGCTCGGAGCCCCTTCTTGTTTGCTATGGCGATGGACAGGCTGACGAACGAGGTTAGACAGGAATCTCCATGGACTATGATGTTTGCAGATGACATTGTGATATGTAGTGAGAGCAGGGAACAGGTGGAGGAGAAGCTTGAGGGGTGGAGGTTTGCCCTGGAAAGGAGAGGAATGAAGGTCAGCCGCAGCAAGACGGAGTACATGTGTGTAAATGAGAGGGACCCAAGTGGAAGAGTGAGGTTACAGGGAGAAGAGATAAAGAAGGTGGAGGATTTTAAGTACTTAGGGTCAACAGTCCAGAGCAATGGAGAGTGTGGAAAAGAGGTGAAGAAGCGTGTGCAGGCAGGCTGGAATGGGTGGAGAAAAGTGTCGGGTGTGATGTGTGATAGAAGAGTTTCAGCTAAAATGAAAGGAAAGGTGTACAAAACTGTGGTGAGACCAGCGATGTTGTTTGGTTTAGAGACAGTGCCGCTGAGGAAAAGACAGGAGGCAGAGCTGGAGGTAGCAGAGATGAAGATGCTGAGGTTCTCTTTGGGTGTGACCAGGATGGACAGGATCAGGAATGAGCACATCAGAGGGACAGCACATGTTAGAGGTTTTGGAGATAAAGTCAGAGAGGCCAGACTGAGATGGTTCGGACATGTCCAGAGGAGAGATAGTGAATATATTGGTAGAAGGATGCTGAGTTTTGAATTGCCAGGCAGGAGGCCTAGAGGAAGACCAAAGAGGAGGTTTATGGATGTAGTGAAAGAGGACATGAAGATAGTTGGCGCAAGAGAAGAGGATACAGAAGACAGAGTTAGATGGAGGCAATTGATTCGCTGTGGCGACCCTTAACGGGATAAGCCAAAAGGAAAAGAAGAAGAAGATTTGGTAATACAAGTGCAAAGATGACTATGCGGTTTTAGTTCATGTATAGACTGCTCCAATGTGGTTAACCATATTTTGAAGGTTGTAAACAGGTTTTCTATAGTAACTACAAAAATAGTTTTATATATAAGGAATTCTACTTTGCGAAAACTCACTCATCACAGTCAGATCTGGGACCAACCAACAAATTAAATAGGTGAGTGATTAGACATGCTCCCCATATTACAAATTTTGTATCCTTTGGTCCACCATGACCTCTCGTCTCAAACGAATCATGAAACATTGGCAGGTCTAGTAATGAGGATGCAAACTCTGACTTTTCTTCCCCCGTGACCTCCCATTTCTGCAGATTAAATGCCAAATTGACACATAATGAGGCAACCACCATGGCGTCTGTGCACCATGCCATTGCAGAAGCGACAGCTGCAGAATGTCATTCATTCATATTCTATACTGCTTATCCTTGTGTCAACAAACAGCTAATCTGACTTTAACCAACACACCGACGCTGCCTTTGCTACAATAAATGTAGTAGATTCCAATCAAATCCCGACATAATCCTGAGTCTGTGTAGCGCACATAGAAACACTGGTCAACACGGCCTGCAATATTTATGCTACTCATGCATAAGCATGCAGAAGAATTTTTCATATTGTATAGTTCACCTTGTATCCTTTAGTTCAAGGTGGTAGTAGCGAAATGCCACCAGAGGGGGTCGCTGTTGTATGAGAATTGCATTGCAATCATTTGCAGGTATTTTTCTTTGGTTGGCAGTTCAAGTTTATGCAACTACAACATGATATAAAACAATGAAATATGAAAAAGCTCAGGTAATATAGGGACTTGCAAAAGTGTGACAAACACATTCACACACCAAAGAAAAATAGTGTTAAAAATGCTGAAAAAATGTTCAGCATAATTACTTTAGTGTCATTTTGGAATGTATGTGAAACAAAACAAACAAGCGATAAATATAAATTGGTACATCCACATTGTGTCTCTCTCTGGGGACATTACTGCACAAGTGTGCATAGAGAGGCTGCAAGACTAATATTACATAAGAAGCTCATCAGTGGGGTAGTGGCCCACGCACACGCCGCATCCTTGCTGGAATCTCTGTTCCCTGTTCGTCGGCATTTTCACTGGAACTAAGAACAAAATGGCTGAAATGGCACTGCCAGAGGGGGGAAGAAATAAACAAAAAATGCAACAGAGATGCTGCAAATTGTTGTGAATAATTTGCATTTAAAGCGTCACTACCACATGCAACTCAAACATTAAAACTACATGCGACAGGACTTTTCTTAAAGAATAAATATCATTCACATATGATTACCAATATTTTATTTATATTATTGTTTACCCACAATTTGCCTTTTAACAGACAGCATAGTGCAGTCAGCTGTGTGTGCACTGTGGTTGGGATGTGCAGTCATGTAAGAACCCAAGATCTTTGACCTTTAAAGTGAGCCTGCATGTGTTCTATAACATGGTTGATATTATATTCATGCACTGGTCTCTCACTGGAAAGATGAAGCGTCCCACGGCTGACCTACAGAAATTCCTAATATTACTGAATATTTGATTAAATCACTGAAAATCGCAAAATTATTGGACATACTGTACCTGAGGTCGTCCCATCAGAACAAAATGTGGCTCAGAAGCCAGAGTGGCAGTCTAGTAAAAGTGGTTTGACCACTAGATCCCCCACCCCCCAGACAGAGTCATGGTGACCTTGAGTGAAAAAGTAATACTTGTCTCTGGATGATTAGGTCGGTGTCGTGTCGTAACAATGACAAGCTATCAGGTACGCTTGACAAAGAAATACAATTCCTACAAAAATGGCAAGAGAAAATGTCAAGAAATGCTGTTGCTGTCAAAAAAAATCAATAAACCCAGGACTGCCTTATACATCACAGTGACTGTGATGCTTAGTTACTACATCACCACATTTTATAGCATTTACATCAACATTCCACTGCATGCAAAGTCCTGCAAAAATGTTGACAGAAAACTTTAATAAATGTTGCAGCTGAATCAAAATAACAGGAAAAGAAACAGGCTGTTAAGTTGGTTAGACATCACAGCATATAACAATCCCAAACAGGTCTTGAATATTAGACAACGTGCAATTCTTACAAAAATGGTGAAACAAAATGTAGAGAAATACTGCTGCTGAGTCAAAATGTCAAAACAATAAATGAATTGACAACTTCAATGCTGGTTAGTTAATACATTACAGTGTGTCATAACAATGCCAAGATATTGTATTATTAATGTTTCCCAAAATTCGTACAAAAACGGCGAGATACATTTTTGGGAAATCAGTCAGAATCATCGCAGTCACAATGACAAAGAAATAAGTACATGTAACAATGTCATGATGGTTAATACTGTGCATCACCGCATATGACACTATTATACTATCATATAACTACATTATATAATATTATGGTTAAGAAGAAGAAGATGGTTATTATTTAAGATGGGTGGGTAGCGTCTCATGAAGCTTTAAGGTTTTCCTTCAAATTCCGCTGGAAAAGTCAGAGTTTTGGTGAGTCAGTAAAAGCAACATTACGCACATCTGGTGGAAGTCAAAGCAACCTATGTCACTAAACAGAGTGAAACACTGGTCACAGTTATAACACAAAAAAAAAAACTTGCCATTGCTTTCCCTACCGGCACATTGTTCACTAGATTGGTGGTTATAATATGCATAACTCAAAGCCAAAACAACCCGTCAGACCAATGACAGCCAATATGCACAGTGACGTATGACGCTTCCAACTTAACAGGTCAGGGGTTGGCAACCTTTAGCATCAAAAGAGCCATTTTGGCCTGCTTCCACCAAATGAAAGCCCACTTTCCCCATAAAACCTATTTGACCACTAAATTGAAGGTAACGCTATTATATAGTACCCTTAAAAGTATTGTCACGTTCCTTTTCTGTCTTCCTGTTCCTGCTTTCACTACCGATTTTGGAGTCAAATTCCTTGTTTGTGTAAGCATACTTGGCCAATAAAGATGATTCTGAACATTCATAATAAAAGTGCTGTTGCACATCGCTTAATTCCAGTTGTAGTACTTCTCTCTGTGTTGTCATTGTTCATTAGCGACAAAGTAATCTAATGAACAAAGGAAAAAGTTGCGTCATGGTTTCTTACCAAGCTGACAAACCAGAAAACACTACCCATTGCACTTTGGTGGAGAATTGCACGCCACATGCTCGACTACAATGCACAACTTTTAAAGGTTCATGATGGCGTAGTGACTACACAGAAAGGATAAGAGCGCCACATTCGGCTCCGGAACCGTGGGTTGCAGTCCCCTATAATACATCAAGTAATATTTGCAAAATTATACAAGCTCCAAAAAAGTATTTTGATTAGGGTTGGGTGATACGGACCTTAGCATGAGTCACGCTTTTTTGTGGATATGATGATATTCATTCATTCATTCATTTTCTGTACCGCTTATCCTCATTAGGGTCGCGGGGATGCTAGAGCCTATCCCAGCTGGCATTGGGCGAGAGGCGGGGTACACCCTGGACTGGTCGCCAGTCAATCGCAGGGCACATATAGACAAACAAACTTTCACACTCACATTCATACTGATGGACAATTTTGGAATCGCCAATTAACCTAACATGCATGTTTTTGGAATGTGGGAGGAAACCGGAGTACCCGGAGAAAACCCACACACGCACGGGGAGAACATGCAAACTCCACACAGAGATGCCCAACGGAGATTTAAACCCAGGTCTTCCAGATCTCCTGACTGTGTGGCCAATGTGCTAACCACTCAGCCACCGTGCGGCCCGATATGATGATATATTATATGAATTACATATATACTGTATATAGGCAATTAAATATATATTTTTTTTAATTGTGTAGATAGTAAATACAAAGCTTTGCTTTGTTAGTAAAAAAGTAAAAAGAATAGTACGCCCCTCTCCTCAGCCACTTCGTCCAGCTCTTCCTGGCGGATGCCGAGGCATTCCCAGGCCAGCTGAAAGACAAAGTCTCTCCAGCGTGTCCTGGGTCTTCCCAGAGGCCTCCTACAGGTTGAACGTGCCCTGAACACCTCCCCAGGGAGGCGTCCAAGAGGCGTCCTAGCCAGATGCCCGAGCCCCCTCACCTGGCTTCTCTCAATGCGGAGGAGCAACGGTTCTACTCCGAGTCTCTCCCGGATCTCAGTGCTTCTTACCCTATCTCTAAGGGGGAGCCCAGCCACCCTGCGGAGAAAACTCATTTTGGCCGCTTGTACCCGCGATCTTGTTCTTTCGGTCACTACCCAAAGCTCATGACCATAGGTGAGGGTAGGAACGTAGATCGACCGGTAAATCGAGAGCTTTGCCTTTTGGCTCAGCTCTCTTCACCATGACAGACCGGCGCAGAGTCCGCATCACTGCAGACGCCGCACCAATCTGCCTGTCCGTCTCACGTTCCATCCTTCCCTCACTCGTGAACAAGACTCTGATGTATTTAAACTCCTCCAATTGAGGCAGGACCTCATCCCCGACTCGGAGATGGCACTCCACCCTTTTCCGGGCGAGAACCATGGACTCAGATTTGGAGGTGCTGATTCTCAACCCAGCTGCTTCACTCAGCTGCGAACCGATGGAGTGAGAGTTGAAAGTCAGTGCTATTGACAAAACACCCAAACAATAAATGTTTATCTATTACTGCTTAATACACCACAGCATATGTAATAATCCTTATACTTCATGCCGGCTTGAATGACAAAGTTCAGATGTTACAAGAAACATCAGAGAAATGGTCTATTTAGTCAAAATGCCAAAGAAAGAAAGTAAATGATAACGTTGATTAGTAAAGACATCACGGAATATAACATTGACATCTGGACATTAAAATTGTTCGGAGGTTGGCAATGAATTCCTCAGCATTTAACATAAAGACAGTTTACATCCTTTTCTTTTGAGCACAAACTAAACATGACATTAAGCAGCCAGAAAGGACTTCAAAGACAAATGTCACTCAACTAGGTGTCCTGTCCAAGACTGAGATGTTCTCACATGCTACTGTGACGGCGAGCCACAAAAGGTGGAAACGTGAGTCCTTCCAGCGCGTCACACGTTGCCACACTCCTTATTTCCCAGCAGATGGACAAAGGTGGGGTCACGGGCCTAAAGCTCCTGTGCAGTATGCGCTTACATGCCGATCAACTGCCTCCGCTCGCAGCGGCCCACCACAAACCCCTGTTGACTCCACACCTACTACTTGCCCATCCATTCCACTGGCAAGTTGTTGCCTAGGCAACCCTTAAAACCCTGGAGCCTGTTCAGCATGCAGAAAAATGGCAGATTTTAAACATTTTATCATACCAACCTGACACTTTTCTAAAGTGAAAGTGTCGGGGTGAATTTGGGAACACTTAGAAGTGTAGTCTCATTACTTGAAGAAACATAAATGTTTAATGGGCTTCAAAAACATCAAAATTACAAAAGACGTCCCCACCAGAGTTATGTCAAAGTGCAAAGTCAAGATCAAGAGTAACAATCCCACAAAGCTAGTGAGCAAGCATAACAAGAGTAGGCTCATTGCTGTTGTTAAAAAGACTGGGATCTTTCTGGAGGAATGTCATAGTGTGCTACTGACACTTTATTTAAAAGAAATACTTTTATAGGAACTGCTGCAGACACACTGAAATCAGTCAAAAATCAATCCTGCAGTTTTAATTTGTATCCTTCAATTTTGATGAGCACCATATAATAACCATATAAATTACATTAATACAAATATTACAGGAAATGCTGGCGTTGATTTCCCTAAATTGCAAAGAGGACATTACCTGGAAGCAGGTAATAAAATTACATAATAGGTACTGAACTGCAATAATAATTTGGAGTGCATGAGAAAGTGGAAAGAAAAACATAGATTTCTTTGAACACATGATAATTCATTAAAGATTAAATATATTGTACAATAGCAACAGAACAAATGTTGTAATAGCAATAAGGAGCAGACAGCATACTCAGCATTGATAGTGATTGTAAAAAAAAAAAAAATTAAAAAACAGTATGGCAGTGTAACACACTATTTCTTTCACACTTGTAGGTCAGTAGCCCAGTTAGTTAGGTAGATAAAGCTGCAAGTGGCACTTCCAAAAGGCAGCTCCTGCGATCTTGTGTTGTTAGTAAAAAACTACATAAAGAGGTTGCCTACAGCCACGCCAATGCATGCACTCAACTGCAATAGGAGACTTATTTGCTTAATTGAATAGATGTGTTAAATAGCTAACAAGGTTCGAATTTCTATCACGGCCTATTACTTTTTTTCTTAAATATAATAATTAACAAATCATGTTGTTTCATGGTTTATTGCATATTTTTAGTAAAAACATGTTGCATGTTGAATCAACCAATTAACTTACTTCTGAAAGTTAGCATGTTTATTTGTTATCCAAACTGTCAGAAACACAAGTCAGTCCGCTGAAGTTTTTTAGCTTAGCCTCAAACAGGAAGAACAGTGGCTTTTAAAAGACAAACGGTATTGAGCAAAGCAAAGCAAAACGGCCTCGGCAATCCTAGCACTTGCAGGTGTGCTCTATGTTGCAGCTCGTGCAGGTATAGAAAGGTGGGATATTCTAGAAGAAAATGTATATTGTTTTGTTGACATGGAAAGAAAGTAGCACGAAGCAAGGCTTCTGTTGTATCCATAAGCGCCCAGCAGTTTGTCATAGGGGGTGATGCACACGTACGCACACGTGCACACAAACAGCCAGAAATACGAGCCTACCGGGCTAGATGCTGACCCGATTCTCATCAGTGTCACCGTCGCCAAGCCACTCTCTGGACAAATCACAGTGGGAGTGAGGAAGATGGAACGGAAACGTATTTGCCGTGTTTCGCATCGTGATGAGACAACAAAGACTTAATGAGACACAAACCTGGTGACAAAAAGTAGGAAAGTCTTTATTAATTTTTAATACCTGTGTCCACCAAATAATGGTGGTGAACTCCACTGTTACACTTCCGCGTCTTTAAAAAAACACCAACAAACAAGCAATCTTTATCATGCCTGTCAGTGTTTTTATGGGTGGTGTTGTGTTCCTTTTATTCCTCGTCTGTAAACGCAACAGAGCACTGCTGTCATGCTCGCTGCAGCCGCCCACGTTCACCCTCGCAGAAAGAGAAAGCTGGGGAGGGATGAAGGGATGGAGAGGAGTGGGAGGGAGGGAAGAAGATAAAACCTTGCTTTCACAGCGAGATACGTTATGGGCGGACAAACCATATTGGGCCGTGCTGTTTCTTTCCTACAATCCACTACAGCACCAAACAATGCATGCACATATTGAAAGACTCTACGGCGCCATGCCAGGCCTTGATTACTACAGCCACTCAGCTAAGTGGAGCCAACAGGAAACGCATACAGTACACAGACAAGTTATATTTATTAATGCACAGCTAATGGTGATACGTTTAGCAGTGAGTACCTGGTAAATGAATACAAATGAACAAGGGGAGAAAGTTAATTTCCTTTGAGAAGCCAGACTGAGACAGGCAGGTGGTGTTTATCCCTCAGGTCAGAACAATATTGATTTATTTTCTACAAATGATTAGACCAAGGAGTCTCAGAGAAAACATCATGTTTGGACACATTGCAGAAGAAACAATGTCAAACCATGGTAAAACGTGTTTGTTGCAGTTACACTCAAAAGGCAGCAACAATCCCTGTGTATTATACCATAATAGGATGTTTTTGTATTATGACAATTACACACTAGAACGTAAACCCAGATATACTTTACAGTAGTCAGTGTACAGACATATATACATATACACACACACACACTATACACTCTATAGTGTATAGATTTACTATATAGATTTACTATCCAAATGACACACAGCTTGTCTAAATATTTGGCAACACCAGTGAGCAACAACATAATTTTACCTTGCCTTCAGGCAAGCATAGGGGTTTTAGTGTCATTGTCTGGGGCTGCATGAGTGCTTCCAGCACTAGTAATCTGTGGTTCATTGAGGAAAATATGAATTCCAACATGTAAGATGATAAGGAGAGCAATTCACCTTACTTCACATTACTGTTGAGCAATTCACCAAAGAACATATGCTTCACCTCATAGTATTTTTCTAAGTGGAGTAGAGATATGGAATGGGATGGTAAAGTACAATTTAAATGTGTTTTTGTCAAAGTAGATGTAATCAATTAATAGTGATTTAACTCTGATGCAATTTGGATACACCTGTGTGCTTATAACCCAGGATAGATTTTAAAATATATATACATACATTATATTTAGTATTATATATATATATATATATATATTTAGTATTATATATATATATTTAGTATTATATATATATATATATTTAGTATTTATATATATATTTAGTATTTATATATATATATATTTAGTCCACCCACAAAAAAATCCACCTCCACTACATTTATTATCCTTAATTATATGAACCTGTTTGAGATTGTTAGCTGCATAAAGACACCTGTCCACCCCATACAATCAGTAAGACTCCAACTACTACCATGGCCAAGACCAAAGAGCCTTCCAAAAGACATCAGAGACAAAATTGTTCACCTCCACAATGATGGAAAGGGCTACAGGGAAATTGCCAAGCAGCTTGGTGAAAAAAAGTCCACTGTTGGACCAGTCATTAGAAAACAGAAGAAGCAAAAACATGACTGTCAATCTCCCTTGGACTGGGGCTCCACGCAAGATCTCACCTCGTGGGGTCTCAATGATCCTAAGAAAGGTGAGGATTCAGCCCAGAACTACACGGGAGGAGCTGGTCAATGACCTGAAAAGAGCGGGGACCACCGTTACCAAGGTTACTGTTGGTAATACACTAAGAAGCCATGGTTTGAAATCATTCTTTGCCCGGAAGGTTCCCCTGCTTAAACCAGCACATGTCCAGGTCCGTCTTAAGTTCGCCAACGACCATTTGGATGATCCAGAGGAGTCATGGGAGAAAGTCATGTGGTCAGATGAGACCAAAATAGAACTCTTTTGTCATAATTCCACTAAGCGTGTTTGGAGAAAGAAGAGTGATGAGTACCATCCCAAGAACACCATCTCTACTGTGAAGAATGGGGAAGGTAGCATCATGCTTTGGGGGTGTTTCTCTGCACACTGTATTTTCAAGGTTCGGGCGTGGCCTAGCCACTCTCCAGACCTAAACCCAATTGAAAACCTTTGGAGAGAGCTCAAGCTCTGTGTGTCTCAGCGACAGCCCAGAAACCTTAATGATCTGGAGAAGATCTGTGTGGAGGAGTAGGTCAAAATCCCTCCTGCAGTGTGTGCAAACTTGATGAAAAACTACAGGAGGCGTTTGACCTCTGTAATCACAAAGAGAGGCTACTGTACCAAGTATTAACATTGATTTTCTCAGGTTTTCAAACACTAATTTGCTGCTGTATCATACAAATAAATAGTTTTAAAAAATCATACATTGTGATGTCTGGATTTTTCTTTTTAGATTATGTCTCTCACGGTGGACATGCACCTACGCTGAAAATTTCAGACCCCTTCATGTTTTCTAAGTAAGAGAACTTGCAAAATAGCCGGGTGTTCAAATACTTATTTTCTTCACTGTATGTCTTTATAGTCGGAGGAGGGTCTTTAGGACGTGGTCATTTTAAAAGCCGCAGGCTGAAAAAGTGTAATCACCCCTGTTTTAAAATCTGAATCAAAATCGGAATCAGCTTTATTGGTCAAGTATGCTTACACGAACAAGGAATTTGACTTGGATAAATTGACCGTTATACTGTATAAACACACTGTGCATATACACAAACTTAAGAAATAAATAATTAAAAGCAATAAAGAGTAAGATAGTGATGTGCAAAAAGGATAATGTAATAAGTAAGTGGGTGTGTGATTAAGAAACAGGGACATTATCTGCATTATCTGCAAAAGTGTTAGCAACTCTGCTTTACATTATTAGGGTGATGTTTTACGATGCCAAATGAAAAAGGTCACCTATAGAGTATTATTGTTCAATAGTGTGAGGATGGTGTTCAACTTTGGAGGTTCTGTTGTAGTTTAATAGATAGATACTTTATTAATCATCAAGAGAAATGTAGGTTAAACTTGAGCAATGAATATATGGTTCCTTAAAAAAGGTCAAACATGTTAAAACATGAGTTGTATGTGCAAACTTGACAGTTCTCAAACAACCCAAACAACCACTAAAGACCATCAAGCCGTAATCCTGCTGATAGAGGGGGAAATCAGACTCTCCAGCGAATTTAATTAAAAAATAGATATTTTTCCACCATGCCGCAATATAATGTATATATGTAATGCAGTTTGTGAAGCTTCCTTGGCTCGTGTGACATGGCTCCACGAAAGTCTCCTTTTTACCCTAATCCTGCTGACACTTGAGCCGACATTGGTTTGTTTAGCGTATCCCTTAATGTCTTACTGTCGTACTAAGATCTTTGGCTCATCTTGCAATAACCCCAGACCATACTAGCTTGATTTCTTTTTGCAACTCTGCTGTGGGAATCTCAATTTCTAATGGAGTGACTCGGGTGTTGTGGTTTGCTACCGATTGTGAGCAGCTAACAAAAGTCTATTGAGTGCCAAACACAGTGGTCTGAATCAGCTGCCAATCATGTTGGACTTGATAGGACATTCTGAGTGTGACCCACATTACTGTAGGGAAAATCCATCCAAGTGGGGATCATCATCTTATGGTCTCATAGTGAAGTGATTGGGAACACACTCTTTGGCACGATCCCCTCATGTGTAGAGGTTAAACCAAAGCCACCCGTTCTTTTAATGATGGTTAACTGAAAGTCAGTCTGTAGGCAATAATCAGATGTTCTGGCAGCAGAAAACCACTGAGTGACCGGAAATGATTTCTCTATGCAGCCTCAATTCCATCTGGATTATCTGAGCATACTGACAGTGACAACACACTCCTTAGGAAAGACTCCTATAAGCATAAAACCACGGTTACCCTGCAAGAGATGTGTATATATAACAATAGATTCACAGCTAACAGTGTCTGCTGCACTGGCCATTACAGGCACCAAGTTAATAAAGAGGCTGCACATGCACATGTACCGGCTTTGGAGCGTCTTTGGGTTCGTTATTTTTTTGTAGCCAGGTACTAGGCAGCGTAAACGCTCATTACTTACTGTAGGAGGGAGATAAAAGAGTGCACTGAAGTTCTCACAAGGAGAAAGTATGTTATGTTGCTTTCCATTGCACAGAATCGACTCAGATCAGTACTCTTAAACTGTGAAAATCACAAAAAAGCAAACAATGCAATGCAAATTTTATCAAAGAGGAGATTGAGAGTAGCAAGAAACTGGCGCACTCCAGCAAAATGGACACTGTGGAGTATAATACAGGACTGCAGCATCTAGAGCTAAAGCTATATGTGTTCATTTTTTATAATTGCAGCAGTTTTTAGCTGACCAGGTAGTAAAAAATTGACTGTTAAGAGACTAAAGTTTTTGGATATTTTTGAAAATTACAATGCAACTGATTACAGTACATGTTTTTAAGTAGTATCCTTAACTGGATGGAAAAATATTTCTCTGCATGTTCTGAACTCCTGTTTTATTGGGCATAGCATAGGTCATCTAAGATGTACAACTTGATATGTCTTAACGCCACAAAAGTTTGAATGAGCAGCACCGCTATCGCCTTCAGCCAAGCCACCGATGTGCTTAATCAACAATCAATACCAACAAAATCAGCATCCCTGTCGAAACATACAGTGTTTGTTTGTGTAACTTCAACTCCTGAACAAAAAAGAGAAAAATTGTGACAGTCACTTGAGGGTGTTTAGCCAAATCACCTAAAAATTTGGTTCACAGCTTTCAGGGATTGTCCAATCCCTGAAAGCACCAATAACGAGTAAATACTGTGCAGAAAAGTAAAGGGGTGGATGTAGTGGTTAGCATTGGGGTGCCCTGATACAACTTTTTCAAATCCAATTTGATACCGATATTGCAGCCTTGATTTTTAGCCAATCAACCCGATACCAACATGCATCATTCCTATTTTTATTATTTATTTTGTAGTGTGGAATGGTGATATAGTGATATAACTCAAAACAGAACAATAGTAAGCAACAGTAGATATATGAAAAACTGACCCATTTACCTTTGCATCTGGCTTATAGTTTTGTCCACAATGTAGTGGTTGGTCATCTTTTCTGTTATAGCAGTGGTCCCAAATCTATGGCCCCCTGACGGATTTTTTTTTTCAGTTTGGCCACACAAATGAGACTAGCCCTGTTTCCGCGTAGCCATAGTTCTTGCTAAGGGGAGATATTTTTCTGTGTTTTGGCCTGTCATCGATGCGACCCCGGGTTTTTTTCTCTCAATAAAACGAAGGTTTCTAAAAGTGGAGATTTGTGGATTTCCCCGGATCCACGTCATCACTCTACACACACGTCGCTCACACACATACCTCAAGCAGTTCTTGCCTTTATTTGACAGCGGGTGTACTGCTCACCTGCTCGGCGTCCCACGCAAAATCACACGGGTCCACGGTGGATGAGATGGAAGTACTGGGCGAGGGAGCAGAGCTGTCCAACTACAAATCATTTGTTTTGATTCCAAAAGACATTGTGGTAGTGGTGGGGCAGTATAAAGAACGACTCTTGCAAATCCGCTCCGGAGTTCGTTATTCACTGCCAGGCGATATTTGCTTCATGTAGTCTTAATTTTTGTGGCTAGGAAAGCACAAGCACACAAATAAAGTTGTTAAAAAAACTTTGCTGGTCTTTTTTTATTTTGTATTTATCTTCTTTGTTTTTTCTCACCCTGATTGTCTGTTTACATTTATTTTATTGTCAAATAAATAAAACTTCTAGTGTGCACAGACAATACCTGACTGAGACGAGCAGTATTTGGCTAACTACTGCCATGCTGCATACGTTGACGCATGAAGTAACATTTGGAAATGCAAAACTCCGGTTATTTACATCCATACGCAAACGTACAACCAGAGTTTTTTCCAGATCTACACTTTGGCCAGAGGTTTTTATGACCTTCATACATAGTGCTGTATATCTGCAGATTTGTGTGGATGATACAGGGCATTAGTGTGGATGCAGTTTTTTGAAACTGTAGGCAGTGTGGACAGAAATTTTTCCTACACAGAGAGGGGAGAAATATTTGGCTTTAAAAACATCTGCTACGTGTAGACAAGGCCAATACATGCTTTTTTCCCTGTGAAGAACCCAGAGAAGGTTATTTGGTTATATAATTTATTTCAGAAATTGTGTTATTTATTTCATTAATAGTGATATTTATTTTCTGACTTTTTTTCCAGTGAAGATCCCAGGAAGGGTTGTTAATATTTGGTTATATGTTGCTTTCTAGAAAACAAAATAAATATTTACGTTTAGGCAGCCCTGCGATAGTCAACCTTTTTTGTTACGAACTGACCCTGGCCCCCTCATCAAGGAAGGGAAAAGTTATGTGGTCCTCACATTAAAAAGTTTGGGGACCCCTGTGTTATAGCTAATGACTTATTGTTGTCCCATAAAGGTTTCATATGTGATGCTACTTCAAATGCACGATGTGTTTGGTCGTATTAAACTGTCCCCTTTCTGTGCCACCACGGGAAACTTGTGCATGACAAGTTTTGCACTTAGTTGTAACATCTTTTTCTGACTTTTTCAACAAAAAAAACCAACAACACACAGTCGACATCACTCCTACGTGGTTTCTATCCAGCTGTTGCTGAATGGGCGTGTTGGGGACAGTCTGGAGTCGGCTCCTTGTATCAAAGTGCCAATATCAGAACCATCCAACATCAATATCGGAATCGAGAAACCCCTAGTTAGCATGCTGGCTGCAATTTTAGAAAATCAAGGGTTCTAATCTTTGTGTGGAGTTTGCATGTTCTCCCCGTGGCTGGGGTTTTATCCAGGCACCTCCCACATTCCAAAAATGAGCATGTTAGGCTATTTACAGACTTTAAATTGTCCTCAGGTTGTGAATTGAAGTGTAAATTGTTGTTTTGGCTGTTAACCAGTCCAATATGTACCCAGCCTCTCGGCCTAAGTCAGCAGAGATACGCTCCATCTTACGGGTGACCGTAATGAGGACAACCACATATGTGTAAAAAATGAATGGCTGGATGGACAAAAGAAATGACTTGAGGTGCACGTAGTTTGTAAACTGATGCAGCCTGTGACTAATCCAAGCTCATGAGATTTGTACTTGCAGGCACGTTTGGGATGCTAGATGAGCTGAGTGTTGTAGGGGCAACCTACGTCAGCACTACGGGCAGATGTCCAACACCACAGTGCGGGGTCATAGGACAGAAAAGCGTGAACCTCAACAAGGCCTTTTTTCCCCTCCAGGATCCCCCCCACTAGCTCAAACCTGGCGACACTCCAAAGCAGAGGAGTCTAATTCTGCCACCAGGCCAGACCCCGGCATCCTCTCCAGATGGTAGCGAACAGTGGGTTGAGCAGAGAGAGATTAGGACAAGAGTAATGACTAGTTCATGACTACACATCCGATAGACAAGCACTCCCCCCTACTCCTATTCAGTGCCAGCCAATGTACAGACTAAATGCTAGTCACAGTATCTGTGTTCTCTACAAACTAGAAAAAAATCTCATAAAATCTCAATACCACAAGAATGCAGAACAGGCTGTAAGGATGGAAGAAAAAGGATGCAATGAACGCACAGAGCTGCAGCCAAAGACTGACAGAGAGAGTGCACATCACAGCAAATTTCACACTAAGCTAATGACCTGGCCCAGAAGTCTGTATTCAACTGCCATGGAAAGAGTTGCACTATTTTCTCAAGGTTTTGGAAGACTGTCAAGGGCATGCTGGCCAAAGCTCTGCCGTGTGGCACAGGAAGAACGCAATCTGAAACTTAGTATGGAATAACGCCGCGGTAAGCAACGGTGGCATGGGAAAATATACACTTTGGGGAAAAATAACAATCCATTCATTGTTTGTTATTTTTTATATATTATTTTTTATTAACAGGATGGGGTATTTTTACAGAAGTAGTTCAACTTCCTGTTGCCAACATCATGTTGTTCTATGGCAGTTACTCTCGACTGGTAAGTCAGGACCCAAATATGGGTCGTGAATCCATTCTGGGTGGGTCACAGATAACTAGTCAAAAAATACATTAAAATAAGTAATGTACAATCTCTTACTTGTTTTTTATCCATCCATCGGTTCTATAGCGGAAGGAACACAGTGAGTGAACGCTCCTATCAGTCATTCACTGGAATCGGGGCTGCTAGCGAGCGACAACGGGGCAGTTCACAGTGTCAGCCTGACAAAGGACTTCTTTCCTAAGAATAAACTCACTTCGCAAGTGACCAAATGCAAATATTTAACAATGAAACAAAAGCCACGGTTTCTAAGATTAATGCCAGAGCCCCAGTGTGAGAATATTTTGGTTTTGAACAGAATTAACAAGGTGAGCCTATGAACATTGACGGGCCGATGTTACATTTAGTTATGTTGATACAACAGCACCTCTGCTGGTTGCAGCAAAGTAATGCGGCATATCATCACAAGTGACATTATTTCCACATTTAACCTACTTACTGTACAAAGCATGATCCTATGGATCTTATAAAATCCAAGTTTCAAGCCAATGTTCTTTTCTTAATATAATTGTATAAATTTTGCAGTCATTAGATAACAAAAAGACTAAAGCCCAGGATGATAAAAGCCTATCATCAGATGATGTTGTCAAGCCTTCATTATGTGCAATGTGCATATATGTGACAAAAACAATTCAGAAATCACCTAAAAAGCCATCTCAGCCATATTCTACTTTGATCTGACACACTGTGATGTGATGTGTATTAAAGTAAATGAGCCAATTTTCCTTACTGGGGTTTTTCCACAAAGTCAAAATGTAAAAGTGAAAACCTATCCTTGAACATAACAGAATGAAGAATGTACTTATTGCTGTAATGGGTTGTCCACACTAAAATGTTTTCAGGTCGAAACTAGTAGTATTTAAACTAGTAGTAAGTATTTTATCATTTCAGCCTTTTATGTGGGTGTCCTGGAACTATATATATTTTTTTAAAGACACCTTCCAGAGCCGGAAAATCTGGCAACGCTAGCTTGTTGTTTTTTGGACAAAAAAACGCAATAGAGTAAGAGAGCGATGTAGCAAGGAACGATTGTATAACAAAACATGCAGTCTTCTGTGTTGCCAGTGCTATTTGACAATTCTCACCACCAATTTTGGTGCACACTTTTAAAAGACAGACTGTGTGTAAAAGTGGTTAGAAACATGGACACAATCAAGCAGAACGAGCAGGACTTAACATCTAACTGCCCACAAGACATTTGTCCATTAGTCAAACGGTTATAAAAGTATGAGAATCTGTATTACAAGTATGCTAGCATGTCTTCCAAAACATTATGAGTAACACATTGGTGGCGTAATATTGTGGTGTCCTCATTTATTTACATGACTGTATCAGGTATTACAGATGCATCGAGTACTCACGAGTGAACTGAAAAAAATATACAGTATATTTTTGATCTTTATAATGCAGCCAGGGTGTTTCTAAATATGGGAATATTCTGTGCAATGTAGAAGGACCGAATCACAAATGAATAATTACATAGCTGACTTAGCTAGAGAAGAGGATCAGGCTGATTGGACAAATTGGTCTGCATTAAAAGTGACAGGGAGGGGGAGGCTGTAAGGATGACATCCATAATTTGGGACCCTCTTTGGAAGCTGCACGCTTCAGAGGACAATATATGAGGAGATATATTATATATTATTGCTCCTTATTAAAAAAGACATGCTTTGTGGAAAAGCGTAAAAACTTGGGATGCTCCAATCAGGGCTTTATGCTGTCGAGTCTGACACCAATTATCCATGAGTGGGATCGGCCAATATGAATACATATACAGATATCCACCAATAAAACGGAACATCCCTATTAAAAACCAAAGATGGAAAAAGGCTGAAGGGACATGCATGTCCAGCTAGCCTTGGCTGCAAAGCATCCACTCACTGACATTTAGGTAGTAATACCGTGTAAAACAGCTGGCTATTAGAAGCACTGATGGTGAGAGGTGAAAAAGTCGGGACTTGTCAGCTTGAGGATGCAGAGATGTCGCAGCACAGCAGGGCTGTCTAGCTAACACTGAATCAGCGTGCTATGGGGGCAACCTTATGTTCAAACTGTATTTCACTGAACAATGTGGTTGCTGCTCTGGAGTTCATCAAAGGTGTATGTTGGTCAAGCTTACCTGCAGCAGCGGGATGAGGTTGGTATTTCAACAAGGTGGGCCAGAAGCAATGGAGTATATGTAGGAGGGGGGCAGATGAGTTCATGTTAAATTAAATTTAAAACAGTGTAGTTGCAGATTACTCAATTACAAATGCAAAAATATACACGTATTGAAGACATTACACAAAGGAGAAGTGAAAATAGAAATTATGGAGTTGCCACTCGCCCCCTACAACTGTAAAAGCTTCAATGGAGCTTCCATGCTATTCCATGAAATAGCTTTGTAAGCAGATGTAGATTTGACATATTGCAAATAAACGATATAGAAACACAGTTTAAGATTAATGGGTCACTGACAATTTTAACTTTGCTAAGATATGTTATATTTTGTTTGTAAATATGTTCTAAATTGTTTGGTTTTTTAAAGCGAACGGTAAATTCTGGGAAAATTGCATTTATAGTTCATGGTGGCAGCCATGACAAACTCCTCGCAGCAAAGCGTAATTTCCAAAAGTGACATAAGTGCAGTAACACTTCTCAGCTAAAGTAGAGTAAACAAAGCTTCTCGAGGTAGCTTTAAGTGCAAAAAAACGAAAGACCGATGGAAGCCCACCTCGAGTTCTTTTTTTACAGTGTTTGTTTTACTGATGACTGCTATGAAGGAACACCTTTACAAAAAGCATTTGCCTACAGTATAAACGCATTTTGAAAAGAATGGTAGCGGATGCTAGAGAGGAAGAAAAAAATCCGAGATATGAAATTAATTTGTTTCAAAAGGATTTTTGCAAGCCAAATTTTTTTGTAACCCGAACAACATTTAACACGTAAATTGGCTAATTCGTTCCACTGACCCAGAAGACCCCTCATACAACGGAATAAAACACTGTTCTTCACATTTAATACTGTATAAATAACTAGTATTGTAATACAAAGGTAATGTAATAATAAAACCTGAAATAGAATGTATATTCTAAAAGTTTCTTACATTTAGTACGCAGTGAAGTGCAGTACAGTACAGGCAGCGATAAACCAATCAGAGAACATTACATCATACGTAGCGCACATACACTTCCACCATGCCTCCAGTAGGTATCCTACCCGTATGCTGCAAAACAACATTTTTGTAGAGCGCCGGGAGAGTTACGGCACCATATGTGAATAGATTGTGGATGCCTGGGCTAAGGTATCTGCTTTCACAAAGTCTTTCACAAAAGCCGGCATCATTGCTGAACAGCCGACTGACAACGAGACTGACGGCCGACAATGATGACAGGGAACCCGGCATGTTTGATGGCAAAATTGCCCAGCGGTTGAAATCAAATGCAGAAGATGGATTTGTGGGAGAAGAGGGATTAAAAATACAGTGAGTGTATTGTTAAATAGTAGAATGAAGTTCACCCAAACTCACTCTTTTGTTTCCGTTGCCTTTTTTGTAGACTGTACGTTTTAGCATGCGCACTAAAATACGGTAAATCAGGAAAATTCAAAAAAAAAAAAACAAGTTTTGGTAAGATCGGCAAACTTTTGTAAAGGAAATTATTTTTTGTAAGATGAAGCAAAAAAAAAAAAAGAAAGAAAGGTATTTTCGTATCCCGGATTTTTCGTATTCCGGGGCATTCGTATCCCGGTGTTCCACTGTATTGTATACCTGTACTATACTATTACTATACTATACTATTATTATTTATCTTCATCTGCATGTCCATATTCTCCATGTTCTCTATTTCGTCTTCAAATGTTTCTCCCTTACTTTCTCCTCAAAAACTATTGACACATTCCTCAAATTTTGGCCATAATCACTGTAAGCATTCTCTGTCTCGCACACCACTATGTTCGTGTAGCTGAGTGACAGTACTCCGATGGCGTCACTTCGGGAAATTTGTCAGTTCGTCATGGCTGCCTCCATAAACACCTGTATAAATTTAATTTTTGTTTAAATTTAATTTACAATATATAACCTATTTAAGCCAAATAGATAAATCATGCCTGTGACCCTTTAACAGCAGTGATTTTTAGTCTGAGTTTGACATCAATCTCTTAATTGCCAAAAAAAATCAAGATTGATCGAATATCCTTTGTTGACAGATACATGTAAGACACCACAAGGTAGCTCAGTCAATGAGTTGAATAATATTCATTATATTACATGAATAATTCATTAGATCATAACAAAGATAAATGTTGTCAGGATAAGAAAAAAAAACATAGCACAAATTTTTACATTCCTGTCATATATCAAACAATATGTCAAATCGACGAATAAAGAACCTTTGCGCAAACATCTCATGTTTTTATTGTATACCTTCACTTTCATCTGTCAGAATGTTTAACTAATGAGCAGTCTTACTTTGTCTACTCTGCTGTTTGACAAAAGCTTTGTAGTTGCCGAAGGAGGCAAATAAAACAATCACATGGAATAAGTCACACTAAAAGTGAGTACAGCCCTCACATTTCTTCATCTACTTTAGTATATCTTCTCATGTGACAATACTTGAGAAAATAATACTGGAACTACAATAATCCCTCATTTATCTATCTCAGTTAATTGATTCCAGACCCGACTGTGATACATGAATTTCTGCAAAGTAAAATTCATTCATTCATTCATTTTCTGTACCGCTTATCCTCATTAGGGTCACGGGGATGCTGGAGCCTATCCCAGCTGGCTTTGGGCGAGAGGCGGGGTACACCCTAGACTGGTCGCCAGTCAATCGCAGGGCACATATTGACAAACATTCACACTCACATTTACACTCTAATGGACAATTTAGAATCGCCAATTAACCTAACATACATGTTTTTGGAATGTGGGAGGAAACCGGAGTACCCGGAGAAAACCCACACACGCACGGGGAGAACATGCAAACTCCACACAGAGATGCCCAACGGAGATTTGATCCCAGGTCTTCCAGATCTCCTGACTGTGCGGCCAATGTGCTAACCACTAAGCCACCGTGCGGCCCAAGTAAAATTCATTCATACTGTTTACAGTATAAAAGTCTGTTGTACTGGTAATCAAGTCTGATGCTTGTCTCACCAAACAAAGTAAAAGGTAGAACGTACATTTCTTGTATTTCTTGTATACATCTTGTATTTGTATTTTACTTAATTTAGTTTTTTTTCTGCCTAAAAATGCGTAATTTAGGCATAAAATACATAAAATGTCCCTAATTAGAGGGCATAATCAACCACAAAAACGCATGCTCATGATTACATTATTAATTAATTTAGGTTTGAAAAAATGTGATAGAACCGCAAAACGGCGAGGGACAACTGTACTTTCAAGTAGTCTTGAGTAGTTTTAGATTTATCCTCCACTGAAACTGACTATATAGTTGGTAATACATGTGAGTAGCAAGATAATTGTATCGACAGTCAAGCAAGGTGGCGTCTCATGGCTGCATGGTTGCTGCGGTTATTGGCAGTTCTTGTTGCTCGAGGGTCAATACTACAGGTAGGCAACATCTTCTCCATACTATAATTACTATTACTACATTAGTAGTATTTTATGTTCCGGGCTGATTCATGTCATTAACAGATGTCAGCTTGTTCTGTCTTTACATAGCAAACTAGTAGATTAGCAGCACCTCTGCTGGTTGCAGTCGTGTAGTGAACTCTGTTTTGACTAAATTGCTCCATGATTTGTTTATTCAAAAAATTGATTCCACACAAATGACCAATGGAATGCATCATTTTTGTAAATAGCGCTCCTAATGACTTTACAAAGCCAAAGTGTTGATGCCCTTCGTGAGCACTAAAACAAATGCTGTCTTAGTACTGTCTATTAAAGATGATGTGAGATTTATGGGCTTTCTACAAACTTGCGAATTGTTTGTCTGGAACCGCTTTCAAGCCTGGTTGTTAGTTTAAGAAACAAAAATTGCAACATCAGAAAAAACAATTAATTCTCCTCACCATTTCTTGGTCATATTACAAATGTGGAAAGCATAGCTATTTGGGGGTTTAGATTTGGGTTAGCAAATGGAAAGCCTTGTTGTAGAAATTTGAATGATCTGCAGCAAGGCAGTGAAATAACATAGGGAGACCAAAACCACAAACGGTAGCTTGCGCCAAAACATCTTCAGGGCACTAAAATTGATGAGATCTGATTCCTTATTTTGTCATGACATATGAATTGAGTCAAAACCAGCTAGAGACAGTGGGTTTTGAGCTGGCAACAACTGCAATTCAGGGACGTTTTTCTGTCGAAACATGAAGATTAGAATCCAGAGACGGTAAGCATTGCTACATAAACCATTGACAGACTCAATCCCACAAGGGCAACTATTGACTCTCTTTCACCACACTGCAGCATTGCAGCCCCCACCCTTAAACGGAGCTTCTGGGGGTATCAACTCACCAGACACCCATCTAGGTCAGCAGCAGAGGCCTACGAGCCTAATCACACATCCGCAAGAGTAGCATAAACACACTCACTACACAGAGCTGCTCTTGCCACCTACTTGTGTTACGTAACACCCTGCCACTGCCTACCCGAACACCAACTGAGCTCAGCCAATGATGGGAGACGCATCATAAGAGCCGCAAAAAAAACCTGCAGCAAATCCACATATGCACCTCTCCGCAAGGAATCCTTGCTTGTATACGAGGACAGGTCCTGCGAGGGTTTCTTGACTGAATGACATATGTCTCTCCTGACATTGAAAAACTGAGATTTCAGGCCCAGCTTGAAGATGTGAGCGGTAGAAACCAAAAGGATTTCTTTTCAAAGTGGACCACTAGTTGTGCCTACGCTCTCGCTCGCCAGCCCACTGAGCGTAGGGTCCTATTTACTAAAAGCGCCACTGGCATGAGGAGAGACCACAGGAAGATTGGTTTCATCAGTAAAAGAGACAGAACGAGGCTTTAAAAGCGCTAGGGCCTACATTAGCGGCCAATTTGTTTTAGGCAGAAACCAGATTTGGTGCCAGATTCTGACACAACAAAAAGATGCTTTTTTGTGCAATGGAAGTATTTAGGAGCCAAATATGTGAAAAGCCACAATTTAGTAGTGCAAGTATCTTCACAGACTCTCTCTCAACGTTAGTCATGTGAGCTAAAATATGTTTATAGAGAGGTAACAATGCATCCATTACATCAAATGTATTGATTTGTATTCCTATGATCCAACATGATACAACAATCTGTGTTCACTAAGGTTCCAGTCCAGACGACATACAGTACATAGTTTAAAAGTAATCAATTGACTGAATCAATCCTAGGAAATAAAGCACTGGATTTAAGTACGGCAGGATTTATATGGATGTATGTTTTGCAGCACTTTTAATGATAAATGCTAAACGTTAACCTTCAACATTAAACATTACTTGTGTAACATTAATGATTTGCCATAAGCTGATTAGTCATGCCTGTTGAGTGAGGTGCTTGGATGACGTCCTGTAAAGCTGAGTGTGAGCACTCAGGTAGGAGAGTTTGTGTGGATGTTCTTTAAAATGCAATTTTTTTCATAGAATATCGGTTGCATTTTCATTCGTAAACGTGTGTTATCAATTTGTATCAGTGAGTGTAGAGTGAGTGTTGGACCACATCAAAAGTTAAGTTCAACGTTAAGCCTTTCAAACTCAAAGACCGGAGCTACAGGACAAGATAAAGGGTATGTAGGTTATTATTTGACTTTAATATATATCGTCAGATTAAATTTCATTAAAATGTGATGGTGCAAAATATGCTAATAAAACAAATAAGGTGTGACGCTGCACTATATAAAAATTATGACATTTGATGTTCTTCCATGGCCTTTTTGATGATCAAAACATGTAAAAGGCTACTCCGTCGACTTTTAAAACAAATGTCACAGTCTGTTATTGTGTATTTTGTAGTACCAGTGTACTTGCCTTGTCTGTGGGTCAATCACAGTTTTTGTCTTGACTTAATGTTAAAACAACGGGAACCAAAGGCACTATTTCCCGCTACTATGACTTCTTTCAAAGAAAGGTGAAGAGAAGTGAGTGAGGTATCAAAGTTAGTCATGTTTTATCAAATACAATTAATTATACACCCGATTTAATTCAACATGTTGATTCTTTAATTGTTACGTCAACCTGAAGTGTCGGTTGCACTTTGTTCAGATAAAATATGAATGCATTTGCTATTAATTGTTGTATACTTGTTTTTGTTTATATCCATCATTCATTTGAGACTGATTCCTTTACAAAAAAACATTGGGAATCTAGGAAGCTTCACTGGCACTGTGCGGTATTGAGGTAGGTCAAATTGATTTAATTTTTGGCTAAAAAAGTTACTGAATGGTTTCAGATCCTATCGTTCTAAATCAACTGCTATCGTCCTTGAATCAAATTCAACACAAATGGTGATATGAATTGAATCGTTAGTAAAAACAAATCGTTACACCCCTACTTGATTATAATGTGTTTTGATACTGCTACTGACAAAAAACAGTGATATGAAAATCTATTTCACAGAATATCTATATTTGTTTTGAACTCCTCTTTTCAGGTCAGTGTCTTATTAAGTAAGGTATGAGGTTCCAACAATATTATGTGCCTATTCATGAGCACCAAACATGAGAAAAATCTATCTTCACACTCACTTGTTTGCTTCACTTTTGAGAGAAGAGACACTCAAACGTTTTGAGAAGAAAACCCTCCTTCCTTGTTGATACGAAACCCCCTCTGGTCCGCCCCTAGACCCCACCCAGTGTATACGCCCAGCACTTCATGGAGGAAGAAAAACAAAATACAAAGCAGGCTTCATCACTCTCTGCCAACTATTCATCAGTCAGCTACAGACATAAATGTTACTGTTTTGTTTTTCTCCAAAAAACAGGTTTACCTAGCATCATGTTACAGTTAAAATGTGAATGTAATGTTAGCAGTGTAGCTCACATATCTATGCTGGTCTTGCAAATGTCTTCCTACGTGACCTCTATGACGTGGACAAACAAAGCCCATTGGCATTAAAGCTACAGACACACAAAATGCCATGTTCCCAGTAGAGTTTACTAAAAGCACTTTTACACAGTTTGGCCAACATACTTCTAATACAATACTATGGGACCTCTGAGACTCATTAAAAAGTAGTGGAAAACTAGAAGAATATAAGGCCTAGATACACATCCCTTATCTGATGTCAGTGTGTCTTCTTTAGCAAACTAGTGGAGGCTGTGTAAACAGTGTAAGTAGTGCACGCCATTTTGCCTCAACTGCTTCAAGACACGATTAATTGATGAGTATGCCCATGTTTGTCCTTGTCAATAAACCTGTACATTACAGCAAAGAATGCCTCTGCACACACAGAAGGCCTAAGTCATTCCATACTCTGTATTTGCGTGAGTTCTTTCTCATGGGCAAACTAAAAACTGAAAAGCGCATTGTTTGAGAATATTATCAAACTGCTTAAAGGGAGCTCTTTTCATGCCCGAGTCCTCAGCGAGAAGAAGCTCACCCTGAGCAACTTCTCTCAATGGTTTTGCAAAGTCTGTTCACCGGGAGGAGCATTCAGCCTTTTTCACAACACAGCATCACATAAGCAACACTACCATTTTTGCCCATGCTTCAAAATCTTTGTAGCTCGTACCGCACCAAGCTTTCATATGTTCACACACATGCATTCTAATGGCTAACTTAAAAAGTCCTCTTTCTAAAACATTAACGGGGAATATTTTCAGAAGTTCTTTGCTATTGTATAAGTATAAAAGAATTAAACCACTGTGTAATCATACTAGATCAAATTCAAATAGGGTAACATTATTCATTCAGAAACAGAAGAGAAAACATTCAGTCTCATTCACAACACAGTATCACATCTGCAACACTTTTATTTTTCCAAAGAACTAATGTTGATCTGTAAAAAAAAAGCCATCTTTGCAGCTCGCAGCGCAGGAGAACAACATTTATTTGTTATAGTTTATAGTCACATGTATGCTTTCTGATTACCAGGGTCTTGGATCTTCTTCATTTTAGGCCTTTGTGCCAGAGGATAGTGATTATGATCAGGTATTTAAAATCACCAAACACTCCCCATGAGTTTTACAATTAATATTTTTTCAAAGTAAATATTACAGCTTTGCGGTCGCTTGGTCATTGAGCATCCTCTTACTGGCATACATTTTAACAGCTTCACCACTATGACAAAATCCAGACACAATTAATAATAAGCTATTATTCGTTAACAAAATAGGGGAACATTTTAGAAATCACAGCTGAGCATCTCCCAAGTGTGATTTATCTCCCAATTTCCAACCCAAACGGAAGAGCGGCTGTAGTCCTTGAGGGGCAGTAGAACACACAGTTCACATACCCCGCCACATGACACAACCTGGGTCACGGCCAGTGGGATTCAGCTGTGGAACAACTTTAGGTTAGCTTATTCCATTCAGAGAGAGCAGGAAATGGGGCTATAAACAGCTAAGGGGGTCCCGTTACACTTCCTCTGCAGTGATTCCCAGAGAATCAAACATCTCTTCGCATCAAGCCCTCCTTGGAAATACATGTGACCCAAATGTCTCCAAGTTTAGCAGCACAAGTCATAGGCAAAGCTGACATTTGGAGTTACTGACATGGAAAAAAATATGTCCCTTTTGTCTGAGAAAACCGCTTTGAAAGGTAGCAAACAGAAGGCCAGAAAGCATGTCAGGACACCATCTAAACAGTGACATTGCCAAAAGGAATGTAGGACCTGTGTGATAAGACGCATGTTTAACATGCTGCAGCCACATAAGGGCTCACATCACAAGCAACACAAAGCTAAAGGTAAAACAAAAGCTCATGAATGCCCTTGAAGAGACGAAGAAAGAAGCTTGTGACTTGTCCCCAAGCTATTCAATTAAGTACATTGAATTTCCACAGCCCTGTATTCTTTAAATAGTCCGTTCTCTCAGTGACACACTTCTCCTAGAGTAGCAGTAACTGGCTTCTCAGTTATAACAAGCGTGCACATAAACAGGTCACACTTTCTCTACATTTTTCTTTTCAGACAAGAAAAGTCCATGCATTGTCAAAAGAAAATGGGCATCCCAATCCAGATCACATGTAGCTACTTGTAGTTCACAAGATACCTTTTGTCACTGACATGATTTATCACCTTTGCTTCAATATGTTATATGTTGTTTGTAATTGTTTTCTACATTGTTTGTTTTTTCAACGGTATCTTCGCAAAAATTGCATTTATGATTCATGGCGGCAGCCGTGATGATCTCAGTCAAGTGTCATTTCCGAAAGTGACGTCAGCGGCATAACACCCTTCAGCTAAATAGTAGTAATGCCAAAACATTGTGTTGCTGCTGGATGTTAGTATCAAAGTGATACTGTGCTTTGGTTTTCTTTTACAAAAGAGCAAGATTTTTTAAAAAAATGGACAAAGCAAGTGGAGACAATAAGAGACAGATGGCAGGCAGCCCACCTCATTTTTTTTTTTGCAGTGTTCATTTGACGGATGACTTTTTTGAATTAACACCAGGAAGTATTTGACTTTGAAGTACGGTCTAAAATCATTTTGAAAAAGAATGCTACTCTGCCTGCGAAATCGTACCAGCTAAAAACAGGAAAAAAAAGATAAGAACGACCACTACGCCAAAGTATATTGTATTCTAAACAGTATTTCATCATAGCAAAAAGGAATGTTATACAAACATCATTTCACAGCAATATGTTGATGGTGAGGGGCGAGGGCGGCAATAGCGGGTGCCGCTGTGACGACAGCAAAATATGAAATGAATCAGGCTATGACACATTTACGATCATATATAAGCCGATTTAAAACAATAATTGAAGGACAAGCAACTCCAGAGTAATCGACACTTATCATTCTGCGTTTGAAATCATCTCCATGGTACAAGGCTTAAGTCCATGTTCTGCAAGTTCTCTATTTCATCTCCAAACGTTTTTCCCTTTTTTTCCTCTTTGAAAGCTATTGGCACATCACTCAAATCTAATGAATGTAAACATCCTCTGTCTCGTACAATCCTACGTTTGCGTAACTGAGAGGCGTTACTCCGCTCCGGAAATGACGCTTTACTGTGACAACAAGTTCAACTACAAATGCCTTAGTAGCTTCTTTGTGGGGGAAAAATGAGCTTCGAATGAAAGCCTTTGTCTTTTTTCTAAAGACAAAATGTCACTGTGGGAAAAATAAATAAATACATCAAAGTCACTTGGGGTTTAGCTGCTGCCAGACAGTCAGTGGAGTCAGGTAAAATGTGTCCATTAATTACACATTTTACAGACTATTTTTTATTCTCACGGTGATAGGGGACATCCCTTGTCACCTTAATACAGGACACAAGCTTTTATTTGGTCATGGAGTAGATGAAAAATTCTCTTGCAATGCCTGATATTTCAGTCGGAAAATGCGACCATTTAGCCGCAGTCTGGGGCCCTGCTTTATCCTAGAAACATAACTTTTTTACAACCTAAATTTCTAAAAATTAAAACTTTATTTGCTGTTTTGTTTGTTTCTCATAATATTATGACTGAACGATAAAAAAGATTTCTCAAGTCTCGGCTTCTAAAATGTTATCTTCTCATTACATTACAACTTTAAAAAATTATTGTTAAATTATACTTACTACATTTCCAGTTTCTATTGCCATGAGCCGCATATGTCCCCCAGGCCGCACTTTGAACACTCCTGCCCTGGAGAAACTTTTTTGTGGAAACAGGGGGGGTTATTTCAAACTACCAGGGTAAATAGGAAAGTTCCATACAGTTCATTCGGCGAAAAATTTGAACCACAACCGATAGAGGGCGCTACATATTGACTATCATTAAAAAATTATATAAAATGAGAACCACGCCATGTTAGATTTCCAAAACAAATTGTCCTCAGATAACCACGTCTATTCTGAAGAAACTTATTTCTCCATCGTGATAGTCTGTCCTGTCCTACCCAACCTGGATGAGGGCGGAATCTTCCCACAGCTTGTCACGGGACTGCTGGCAGGATGAAGGGACTTGGAGGCATATGCGACTTTCCATCTGTTGCTCACTCACTGCTATCCAAACCCCTTCCTCTGTTACCAGCCATCTGCTTCCAGCCCTACCCCACTAGCAGGAAACATGAGTGCTTCCAACATAGAATACGGATGATGCACAGTCCTGAAAATAAATATAATTGAGCATCTCAAATATTACTAAACATAATTATAAATATAAGAGGATTATATAACCTTAAATAAAGAGCAGTTTACATGATATTTGTTCATGAACACTGCTTATCTAACTGTACTGTATGTACTAAATGCATCTGCTATACCCAGCACACCAAACCCCCAAAGATAACATTAACCTTACCGTTAATGAGCGATTTGGCATATTTGGCTCTATTCTGTCACCGACAATACTTGTTATTTTGTGAAAATCAATATATTGGGAGTAAAAACAAACGTATGTGGTGTCAAATGCTGCGAAAGTCCTACAATTCAAGCTGAATTTTCTAGAAAAATATATATAAGTCAAGCAAGTAGCGGTTCATTCTAGCAATGCATATACAACGCTACTAGGTGACAGTTTTGCTTTGCTTTGTTTCCTATTCCTAGATGAATAGTTTTACTTTATTTGGGGATTTTTTACATTTCCTTTACACTTGTATTACAGTCAGGAACCTAAAACAGTGCCTTTACAGTTAATAAAGATGCAGTTCTTAACATCGATTTGATTGGACCTCTCCAGTGAAAGCTATGGACCCCTCTCCCAGAAATAATGTACTTTATTTATTGAGATTTATTTATTTGTTGTCTCTCTTGTGGCAGATGACATTTATGTTCTCTCCAAAAAAGTGCTAAACAAGCCCTGCTGCATGTTTGGGACAAGTGATAAGGAAGTGATTAAAAGCCAACTGAGTGCAATATGACAACTCACATAAATTACATTCAAATGGAGCTATTGAACAATGTCCAATTAACACAATCAAAATGACAGGGGACAAACAAGACTCTACTTTTTGCTCCAAAGAGTTTAGAAGAATTTTCAATGTCCTTTTATTTAAAAAAATATATGTAACCAGCTCCCTTTCGCCGCTACACATTCAAAACCCCCTAAAAAATAAGATGTCCATCATTGCCAGTGAGAGAGCCTTTGTTCGGCAGCACAATGGAGGACATTCTGCTGTGGAGGATAGCGTCACACTCAATGAGCCAAAGCTGCAGCAGGGAGAGGACAGCATGTTGGGAAGGCACTTCACCATTCAGACCTCCAGGGGCCTCAGTCCAAACCTGTGTTTACAGCTCACCAGGTCAGCTCATTTCCGCTGACCTGTGGTCAGGAGTCGGACCAGTGAGATTATGAATGCTCCACAGGAGAAAAAATCTCAAAACTAATCACAAAACTATGTGTTGTTTTTGAGAATGTGGAATATGAAAACCCCACTTATCTGGTGTGCATCTGTCAGGGAGGGTGTCTCTTTGACTCCTGAGAATAAATGTGTGACGTGACCGTGCCATTCAAAGTGTGTTTTTTCAGCAGAGCACTCGGGATTAGACAGAGCTGACAACATAACTTGATATGGGTTGCAGTGAGGAGGTGGATTGCGATGCTGCAGAAGATCTGAAAATGTATCCAACCTGATGTGAAAATCAAAAAGAAGATAGTAATTCATCAATCCCCATTTGGGCAGCTAACACGGGAGCTTCATAAGCATTCCAGTACCTCAGAATAATCTGTGTTTCCTCACATCAGTGAGCCCGACTGAAAGCGTGACAGTGGTGCTGCAGACCTCTGAGTCACATGAGATACATTAATGAAAGCTCTTCCTGCTTTCAGCTGCTGGATCAATGTCTTGTCAAACAAAGATCAGCTAAATGTCTGTTATACGAGAGTGCTGTGTGTTTTGATTTGAACAAATATTCAGGTGGTAATGCAGAGAAATCCAAACAAGATAAAGGAGACAAACGTACAACAGACCCATTGTTGTGAACAGCTGTGCACCATAGCTTTAGCTGCATTAACATTGCAAAAGGGCAACATGAATAGTCAAGTTTTCTGCTTAATTTCAGCCCTGGTGACGGCCTCATGAAATAACACGCAGAAAATCAGTTAGGGGCCACATGGTGCATGAGTGGTTAGCATGTTAGCTTCACAGTAACAGTTGCGATAAAGGGTTTGAATCTACGTTTGGGCATCTCTGTATAGAGTTTGCATGTTCTGCAGCTATAGCACTGTCACAATAATCAAAAAATAAATTAATGGAACTGTTAAAAAGGTTTAAGTTACTTTTTCCTGGACCCTTTGAACGCCTCGGCATCACATAATAGTCCTCTCTGCTTCATTTGGTATGGCTCCACCCACCTCTATTGAGCACAGTTCCTGTGCGATTACCACCATCATTAGTCTGCAGGTGGCAACCATCGGAGGAACAGTTCCTTCTGAGTTCAGTTGCCATGTGCACAGTTCACCTTAACAATGTTTATGCGTCCATCAGAATGTAAGTTTGTCTCCTTTCATTGCCTGGTCCATTGCAATGTTGAATTCCATGTCCACAGTAATCGAGTTAGATGCTGAATTTAACTGTTTGTTAGTGTGTTTTCAACATATTATTCGTTAGAATCCTTTACTGTGAAGGTGTAATTCATCCCAATTGCTTCTAATTTGGTCATTTTATTGCTGCTGTGTAAATACGTTGGTGATGCCTTCACTGACCTTCTGTAATTTTAAGTATCATTAGTTTCTAGCCAACTGTGCATTCAAGCACAACTGGGTTTTTCAGTGTTGGGCTAGAATTAACACAATGACGGTAATTCTCCTTGCTGCATTATTTGGAGTCACTTTGATTTATGTGGATACATGCATCTGTGTTTAGATATGAGTGCATATGCTATGTCTTGTTAATTGATTACCGATTGTAATTATTTGTTCTTGTAGAAACCATAAACATAAACCTTCTTAACCCACATCAATCATCATAACCATCAACAACAATAAAGAGTGGCTTGAGTGTAACGGACGTCTCCTATCATTGTTCTGGCCGGACAACCTGGGGAGATTGAATATTCAAATCAGCTGCCTTATACAGTCCTCTGGAGGTCACAAGTTTGGAAGATACCAACACCTCTTTTACAGGAACAATAAAAAACAAATTAGATAGTTTTGTCGACCTCAAAAAAATGGACATGATCATGAATGCGACAAACTAATATAACGCAGTTGTTCAAAAGTAGTGAAGAAGTAGACCAAATTGAATGCACACCTTAAACAGAACCATCCTTTTCAGTTTTACTGGAGAAAAAAATACCGCAGGAGGTGCAGCGCAGCTTTTGTCCTGGCAGTCAACACTTACTGAGGCATTTGGTGCAATTTTGCTAAAATGTTTAATTTATTTAAAAGGTTTTGACATTCCAATTACAATTGTACATACTCTTGAGAAATTAAAGTTTATTGATACGATGCACTCTCATTATTGTGCCATACAATTAATGAAAAATTTTTTTTTTTTAACGACAGTAATTTGTAGGACAATAATTAAAATTTGTTATCGTGACAGGTCTACCTGGACAACTAAAGACTGTAAATTGTCTTTTAAATTAAAAGGCATGAAAGTGTGAATGGTTGTTTGTCTTATAAGTAACATTGGGTGTCAACCAGTATAGGGTCTATCTCACCTATCGCCCCAACTTGGCTGCGATAAGCTCCAACTCAACCATGATCTCAATGAGGACAAGCAATATAGTAAATGGATGAATGTAAATTAGTAATAACCACTATTTACAGTTGAAATGTATTCATACCAGGGTTTCCGGCATGGTTGTCAGTTAGAAAAGGGTGAATTGCACCCTCCGGGTTGGGAGCAAGGTCCTGTAGTTCAAGTATCTAAGGGTCTTGTTTATGAGTGAGGGAAAGTTGGAGAGAGAGGTCAGCAGGCAGAACGGTGTAGCGTCTACAGTAATGTGGTCGCTGTACCGGACTGTCATGGTGAAGAGAGAGCTGAGCCAAAATGCAAAGGTCTCAATTTATCAGTTAATCTATGTTCCTGCCCTCACCCATGGTCATGAGCTTTGGGTCATGAACGAAAGAACGATGCAAGCAGCTAAAATGAGTTTGCTCCATAAGGTGGCTGGACAGACGCAAAGCTCGATCATCCGGGAGGGGCTCAGAGTAGAGTAATCTTGTGTTGAATTTTACTTAGTTTCTTATTTCTGAAAAAGTGAAGAATAGCCCCTAAAATGTGTAGTCAATTGGCGACTTCTTGTCACATGCTAAGCCTATGCCCCTGAAAATAGCAGCGTAAGAAATTCATATCATTAAACATTTTGTGGAAAAGTTCAGACATTCCATCCAAAAAGAACTCTGGTTAGCGCACTCATTTAAACAACTTTTATGGTCCTGCCTCTTAAAAGCAACAGAATCGAGAATCATTACGAACCGGAATCAAAACGAAGACTTAGAATTGGAACCGGCATTCAAATTAAATTCAAATTCAAACGATGCCCAATCCTACTCTTAACTAACATATTAGTCAAACTCAATGAAAAAAATCAATTGAAAGGTTGTTATCAGATAGCGCTTCATTTTATCCATCTGTAATGGAAAGTAGCTCCAGCCATCCATCTATCCATTTTCTATGCCGATTCCTTTTGTTTTAAATTGTAACTTGCACATTCTAGCTAAGTGAACGCATTGTAATCAGCCTGAGGTTAACACAACACATAAACTTAAGTTTAAATCCAGAAAACGTGCAAACTTGAGAGATACTTGGGCTACGGAAAAAATCCACAAAATCCACAAAAAAATGCCCCAGTCTGAATCCAACTTCTTCACCCTTTAACTTTAGCATTTTGGCAGCATAAAAGGATGTTTTACTCTATGTTTGGATCATGTTAGAGGTTTATCAATGCCAATAATTGATCAATAATTGGTCTTCATTTGACAGTAAAGTATTTGGTACTAAATAAAAAGTGCTTCTGCTGGTTGCAGCCAAGTAGTGCACTCTATTTCAACACAATCAACCATATTCTTGATGATCAATTAACAGATTCATCTATAATTAAACCCGTCCCAAATTCTGCCTGCAGATGAAACATCCTTCACAGGGTGTCTTTGGCAAACAACTAAGCAGAAAAGCTGAGGTGTCAAAACGCCAGAAAGAAAGCTTTGAGGTATGCCTCACTCTTCCACCCTTATTGCTATTTGAGCACACAATATCCCAGTTTGAAGGCCTATTAGTCATGTCCTAAAAATCCCCAGTGCCACTTTGAAGCGGGAAGTGGGTTCAGGTGACTGCCCTTGCTCCGACACCGCATTGTCGGTCTGCAATCTGAATGTCATCTGGAGATTTTACAGTTTTGGAATAAGGCAGCTAGAAAGGACTGAGGCAATAAAACATAACACACGACACTTGAGCAAATCCCCTGAAAAATGCACGGGTTAGTGTTCTGGAAAAATTGCTGTTGAGGAAGAGAGAAGACAACTTTCATGGTAACACGCACAATTCACATTTTTTGAAAGTGCTTGCTGTTAGCAACAATCCAATTGCAAACAGAACTCAAGTTGATAAGGACATTAATCAGTGAATACAATCAAAGATTCAATAGAACTAAACACAAAAGAATACTTGAAAACCAGAACCTATAGTATTATTGGATATCAGCAGCTAACAGCTGACATTTTAAAAATATTTTTGTACATTTCATGCTTTAATTGCATTCACCGATTGTTGTTTTCATTGCTGTGTCTGTAAGGTGTCCTTCAGTACCCTGGAAGTTACAAAACAAAACTGTATACCAGTCAAAATATGCACTACAACATTTGTGTCAGTAAAAATGTGAATATGAACAAAATATATCAGTCTACCTCTTTGGCCCAATTGCTAGAATGCTAAATAGGTAATTACACAGACAGGGGAAGTGGATGTCTGGTGGCATTCATGAGCTGACCATCTGAGGCCAACCACTGAGCTTCACAAAGACCTTTGTTCCCCTTTTAGCTCAGCTCTAAGGTCAGCAGCAAATATATGATGGTTGAAAGGCGTTATATAAGCGAGGAAAGAAACTTGTGGGTCCGTTCAGAGGTACGATCGTTCCGTATCTGGCGGCCAAGCACTTCAACAGGAAAAGTTTCTGCTGCATCATCAAGGCTAGTATATCACAAAGATGCACATCAGCATGCCAGTTTGCATGTTCTGCAGCCTCCCTCTATATCACTGGTCACAAAACCAATCATGTTGTACAGTAACACCACTTCTACGCTTGATCCGCTGCACTCACAAGGATAAAAAAATAATACATTTAAGTTCATTAAAAAATTATATTAATTAAACACCAAAGTTTGACCTTATAAGTCCAACTGACTTGAAATTTCTCATACAGCTCAATGCGCTCTGCAAAACACCTGCCGTAACTTTATGGTCTTAAAGGAAAACTTCGCACATGAATCCTTATGCTTTCCCTGTTAATGGAATTGTGGAAGGAATCACGGAATTGGCCGATAAAAACAAAATTTACTGTTAAACTTGGAATTGACATAATGTGAATTATGAGGAGAGGGAATGTTTGTGTGGGTGAGTATTTCCCCCGCGGACTGCTCAATCACGGCGGAATCTTGTTACAAGTACTAGACATGTTGAAATGACAACATAGTAACAGGTACATTTGTGATAACATGTAGAACTTACAGTATTTTGGTGTATTTTGGTCATTTTAAGCATCAGCAGTGCTTCCCTTATGGGTGTATTGCTTTCACAGAGCCCGTAGCAACAAACGCTACTTCAGGTAGTCAACAGTAGCATAGAAAGTGTGTTTGCTATCACTAATCCTGGCAGACTCCGTGAGAGTCAACTACTACCTTTTACTTTTACAGTAGTACACCCAAGCAGAGAGCAAAGTTGCTGGGTGCTAAGCCGATTCAGCTACAGAGAAACACTAAGCCATTCTCATAGCATTAGCATGTAGCACTAATGCTAAAGGTTTCATTGACGAAACAAAACCATGTTGAAACAGTCACTTACAATATCAGCTCCCGCTGATGGGATGGCTGAATCTTTCAATCATGGTAACTAGCTTAAGTTACTGTACCTCTCGGCATGTGAGCAAGGCTGTGTCACCACGCCAGAGAAATACTTCCTTGGTGTTAGCTCCTACAATAGCAAAGTCGCCGACGCTTGGCTGATATGCAGGACGCGTTATGAAAATGGAACATTGTTGCGTGTGGTGTTTTTTTACGTGAATCCCCATACATGCATTGTTAGCTGCCTCCTGCTAGCTGTTTTTCCTCTCTCTAGCTTCTTGGAAGGAACGGAAAAAGGAAGGGACTTTTCTGTTCATGTTTTACATAAGGATTGTGGATGATGGGCAACATTTTTAAAAGTACAATGCTCCTTTAAGCCAAATCACAACAATGTTTGGTCCAAACTTCAGGGGCTGGGTGAAACTGGAACAAAACATGGCCGCCATCAAGCAAAGTGTCTTCCTCGGCACACACAAGGGACTTAGCAACTATTTGTCCGTAAGTCATTGACCATTTGCCTAATGATTATGAAACGTGCTAGCATGTCTTCTGTCAAAGCATTTAGAGCACAACCCATAGAATGTATTAAAAGTGTCATTTAAACATGACCGGATTTCAAATTGTTACTAACCTTGTTCACACAGAGGTCTCGCAAAAATGGCACGTGGTAACAAACTTTGGGTTTCTACTCACAAGATAAGGGCCAGTGGTTCTCAACCTTACCATGACCGTTTATCTTTGAATAGTGGCTTGAATTCACAAGTAATTGGCTTAAAATCCTACAAGGCAAGTTCAACAATAGTATTTCAGATAATTTTTATCTAAATTCAGTTTCAGTCATTTATTTTTTAATCTCTGCTGTTCTACTGGATAGCATCCATGTACCTTCTTTACTACATACACCACAAATGTACGAGACTTCGCTTGAAGCAGTGTTATATGGCGGCTGCCTGGAAGGCGCTAACTTTCAAAAAGGTACTGCAAGTATTATATCCGCCCTCTCACTGCTTTGAACACGTGAACTATGCCTCACATGACAAACATGCATGCATTAGTTATGTTTGCTGTCAGCTAAAGCTACTCACTTTAGCTATCACTGAATGTATAGACTATTATAAACAGCATGACGGAATATTGTTGGTTGCTGCTCCAGGACTGTTTTTGTGCATGTACGCCCTACAGAAATGTACCGTAATCCAGTGTTTATCGTGTTTTTTTGGTTCCAGACCCACCTGCAATGATTACACTTCCCCAAAGTAGAATTCCTTATTTATAAATTTAATATTTTTGTAGTAGGAGCGTATAAAAACCTGTTTAACATTTCTAAGTATGGGTTTTAACATTATTAAACATTATTAGAGCCCTCTAGCCATGAACTAACACCCCTTCAGTCACCTTCACATTGGTATTATAGCACAAAACACAATATAGCAGACATAAGATTAAACAAGGCATTTAAAACATGAATAAAACTTGTGCTCGTGTGTTGCTATAAATATTTTCCCTGGATATGCTTAGTGTTGGATAGATAGGAATTTACTTCAGGGGTTCAAAGTTTATGTGCCTGTTGTGAGATCATTCAAACATGCAATAAAAGCCTGTTGTTTAGGCGATCGGGTCTTTTATCTGTGCTTCATTCTGTGTGTGTATTTTAGTTAATTTTGCCATTTTTAGGCTTGAAAATGTTTAATTTAGACAAAAAAATATGTACAATTTTCTTCTATGTGCATATTTTGACTAGTTATGCACTGGCTGAATTCAATCACAAAACAATTATTATTAATCAATATATTTTTGAAAAAAACATGAGTGTGAAGCCGCAAAATTCCAAACGCAAAAGGGGCAAAGGACAACTGTACATTATAACCAAAAAGCCGTAAGTGACCAGTCATCTCACTCAGAACAAACAAGAATTGACATTTGATATTTACACTTTTGTGTTCAATCTGTTCTTTTAAACCACTATTAACATATTTTAACATATGTAATGTATGCTGTTCGGGTTTTAGTTGAAAAAAAAAAATTATCTGATGGCATACAGCAGCTTTAAACGTCTAAAGTCTAATCAAGACACAAAAACAGCTCAGCCAAATCATTATCCAAAAAATAAATGGTACCTTTCAGTTAGGTTTAATTTGCCAAGTGCCATGTAATCATGACAAAGTTGTTTTAGGATCCTTGCTCTCTGTGCTGCAGATTGCATTTTCTGCCACTTATCAAGCAACTTTGATTAGTTGTGAAAGCCCAAGACTTTCACGCTGAATCATCTTGGACCACTTAATACTCCTACACGATATTTCTGCACTGCCATTTTCCTCACTTCCTGACCAGGTCATTCTTGCTTATTATGGTGAATTATTATACAAGCTTGTTTTGTTTGCAACAGCTTTACACAGAAGCAAAAAGAGAGAGATAAGACGGAGACCACCGTGTATTACCGTATTTAGAAAATGCACCCTGAATACTAATAATCACTGTGAAGGAAATAATGCATCATCAAATGAAGGTCTTATTGATAAGCAAAACCACAGGGAGACCTTTGTAACGACAGGAATTCATTTTGTGAAGGCTGCAATTTCTATTCATTCTTTCTTCAGCGTTTTTCAACTAAATACATGAGCCACTGGTTGGTTTCTTAGCAACAGACTCTGAAATGATGTGAGATTGAAGAGGGAAAAAGATCTGCAGTTCTTCTGTGCAGGTGAAGGCAAGTCAAACAACAACGTCTGTTCAAAAGCTCGGTCATTAAGGCACATAAAAAACAAATAATCAACAAAAACCTAATGCCATACTAATGCAGTATGCACAAAACTACCAGTTAATCCTGTCACAAGGTGTATACTTGCATGCATGGTGAGGAATATCAATTAAATATTTTCCTGCAGAGGCAGCTGTGGTGAAAAAATAAGTAGTAATTGCACTAAAATCAAATACTATGACAGTGTATTGCTGTTTTGAGGTAAATTAATTCATTACCCGTTGGTCTTTATGTAACTATTTATAGGGACATTTTGCAACGTATCTAACCTGCAACAATAAGACAGAAGATTTTGATTTGTATGCAAAAGTTGCTCCAAGCATAAAAATGAATCCAGCGCAGCCACAAGTCTAGAAAGCTGTACTTCCAGCAAGTGAATATTACCACTCAAGTACATTCACATTATTCGGAAATGGAGAAATTGAGAAAACCCACGCACGCAAGGGGAGAAAATGCAAACTCCACACAGAAGAGATGCCCAATGAAGATTTCAACCCTGATCTCCTGACTATGAGGCCAATATGCTACCCAGTCAGCCACCGTGCGGCCCTGGCCCTAAAATGTAATATATAAAGAGCCACAACATTTCTGATTTTAAAACAACCACCTAATAATGCATATACTGTAAATAATTAGAGAAGTAGCCTAATTACAAAGATTAAGTGCTTCATGTCAGCATATCCCAACACATCCCATGTGTGCTTAATGTGCTTAATGCATGCTGTCAGAAGCTTACATGATGCAAACAAAATAGCAAATCTCCGCAAGTACATTGACAATGCCTCAGTAAACAATTGCATATGTAGGTGTAGTTTAATTTGTAACCATAAGGAACTCTAAACCAAACTAACAGACCTCTCATATTCCAGCCTGAAGGCAATACAATTTATATGATTTTTATAATTCCGCTTTTGTTTACCAATTTGTTTGTAGATCAATTCTCATTTGGAAAATAGAGAACAAACTGGATGATTATCATCAACTTTATTTAGCTTAGAGGTAAAATGACCTTACAAACAGTGAGGTGTTAAAAGGCCAACAGCCAAGGGCCTCTCGATGGGGGCCCAGAAAATATATTTTGTTATGAAAATAAATATAAAATAACGATAATCAAATAGTGTTCTGTAGAAATCAATGAAATACAACACTAATTATTCTGTGGCAATACCAAAAATGGCTTTGGATGTGTAGAAAGGCATTATATAAATCCATGTACAGTGGAACCTCAAGATACAAAAATAATTTGTTCCGGAGGGGCTTTTGTGTCTAGGAATTTTCGCAATATGAGAGAAGATTTACATTTAAATGACTTATATTATTCCAGCCCCCTCAAAAACAGTTGTACAAAGTGTAAATATTATACCCACCCGAAAGAAATATGTTCATTAATGACAACATATTTATTTACATGTGTACAATGAAAAACAATAATAAATGTTGATATGAAAAATGACACTTTACCTTTCGAGTTTGAGCGAGGTGAGCTTCATGGTGGAGGAGGCGGCGGTGAACAGAGTTTTGACAGATGGCAGAAATCATACGTAAGTTTATGTACTGTATTCATTGAAATTAAGTTACAGTACATAAACTTACGTATGATACATTCACGTACTAAACTTAACTTTTTAACAATGGACATGAACTTCGGTACCCTGAGCAAAGGGACACCATGATTGTCCATCCTTAGAAGCAAGAAGATGATGGGAGTTAACCCAGATAACCAATGGTAGGGCAGCTTCTTCTTCCGTTTTATGGCGGTTGGCATCAACTACTTTGGTGCGTTACCGCCCAAGGGGAGGGCAGCTTGTATAATGGTGCAGTACATTCATAATAAGCTACAGCAACAGCTTTCGGGCACCACTTTTGATTTTGGTTTTCGTATTATTAAAATGTTTTTGTTAAATGGGACAAAGATTTCTTCAAAGGTTGTTTCATAATGTGAATTTTTCTTATGAGGTTTTCATAAGTCGAGGTTCCACTGTATTTTATTATTACAAGCTGTACACCAGGGATGTCCAAAGTGTGGCCCGCAGCTTGTTTTTTAATTGGCCTGCCGCATATTGTAGATAGAAAAACACTTTCTGCCCTTGCCAAATCACGGTTCAAATTTCGCAGATTCACAAGCTTTTCAAAAATATATCAATCATGTAGTATACCTAGTTATTGGATGTACTATACAGTATGTACTGTATGTGTGTGTATATATGTATATATATATATTTTTTAATATATATTTAGTTATTTTTATATGTTTTTGTAATGCTTACAAGACAAATTTGATTAAATGATATAATGGTAATCAATGTTAATGGCAATACTAATTAGTTTGATTAGCACGTGTCCCGCATTAAGAGAAGCCAAGAGCTTTGTGGAACTGTTGCCAGAGAGGGACTGCGTTCTAGCAACACCACCCCTCCTGGCCAAGTGTCCGATACTGTTCATTAAAAAAACAAGATTTCGGAGGTCTGTTGCTAGGAGATGGATGATCTCAAGCAACCAAGTCTCCACTTGTCTGCCCTAATCTAGGGATGTTATTGTATGTGTCCTATACTGTGCATTAAAAGAGACAAGGTTTTGCTGGTCTACTGCAAGAAGGTGGATGATCTCCTGCAGCCGAGTCTCCAGTTGTCCACCCTACTGTGATGAATTTGTTATGCGAGTGTCCTGTGCTTGCATTAAAAGAGACAAGATTTGGAGGTCTGCTGCGAGAAGGTGGATGATCTCCTGCAACAAAACCTCCACTTGTCTGCCCTTATCTGTTAATTTTATTGTATGAGAAACAATCCAGAAAAGACAAAACATAGTTATGACAGTATGCATATCTTTAATGTAATAAATTATTGTCACAATCACCTTCACTTCTGTTTAAGATCAATTTAGTCTATTAACCTGAAATCAGGATTTAGGTTATGTATGAATATAATAGTGATAATAATAATGGCAATGGCCATAATCAAGCAAGTAAATGATGCTTCCAATAGGAAGCACAATAGAAAGTGCCTATATAAGCAATATATGTACTATATATGTGTGATATGAGGTAAGATTTTCTTATTCCATTCCTAATATAAAGCAATGTGATACAATGATCATATTACCTAATTAGTATGAATTATCATAAAACAATGTTAAACAAATGAGCATACAATTAGTATCTATTTGTACTAGTCTATTAATCTCATGAGATTAATGTGCAGTACTCATCATATACTAATCATAATGATCATAATGACGGACCTTTTGTATAAATAGAAATAATACACAAAGTAACACTCAGTTATCTTTTTCCTCCTCCATGTATTATGACAAAACCATTTATTTGTATCTTGATTTAAATAGATGAATAATTGGACATTTCTTGAGCTGAAACCCCAATATGTTCCAAAGATTAACGCCACACACAAACTTTTACTGGTGGTTCTCACTGCTTGGATTTTAAAGTTACCACATTCCCTCAGTTTATAACCCGTTTCTCTCTGGGTGAGAGCTATTGAATATTAATAGGAAGGATATTTTTATTAGCTTTATTTAAAAGCTGTACAGTATAAAAATCTACCAAATCAAAAAACTTTTAACAGTTTAGACAACACAAATAAGGTGCTGGTATGGTGACAAAAACCAACCCTGGGTAGAGTTCTTACTGCACACTTTTGAATTATAAAGAGGGGATGTAGTGAACTTTTGTAATTATTGCCCCAAACTTCTATAGAGTAAGTCAAGTATGGCAAAATTAATGAGCAACACAATATATACAGTGCATTATATTCTAGCAAATATTTAGCTTTATTGATAAGTGACACACTTTATTCGGTATGTGTCTGATGTGTGCTTGTCTAAATTAAGCATTTTCAAGCATTAAAATGGCTAAATGAACTAAAATACAAATACAGTATAACAATCACAATCAAAAACGTGATAGTATGTCGTAGTGTACACTGGTCACTGTCAGTAAAGTTACTGTAATGTTCCGTGAGACACAGAAGAAACACACACACACGTGTGTGTGTATATATATATATATATACACACACATACACACACACGTATGTAGATATATATATACATACACACACACGTATGTAGATATATATATACATACACACACACGTATGTATGTATGTATATATACGTATATATCGCCCGGCTCTTAAGTCTGCTCACTGGCACTTTCAATACAAGCTGGTCTGCAGATCTGAGAGATCTGGAAGGAGTATAAGACGATAAAAGCGAAGAAATATAAGAAGGATATATATATATATATATATATACACATACATATACATACACATACATACACACACACATACATATACACATATATACACATATACATACACTGCTCAAAAAAATTAGAGGAACACTTTGAAAACACATCAGATCTAAATGTGGGGGGAAATGATCTTGAATATCATCAGTTTATTATTATCATAAGTATGTGATGTATTAGTAACAAAATGATGCCACATAATTTGATAGAAATTAAAATGACCACCCTATAGAGGGTGGAAATCAAAGATACCCCAAAAATAAAAGTGAAAAAATAATGCAGCAGACTGGTCCATTTTGCCAAAATGTTATTATAGCAACTCAAAATGATTCTCAGTAGTTTGTGTGGCCCCCACGTGCTTGTACGCATGCCTGACAACATCAGGGCATGCTCCTAATGAGAGCACGGATGGTGTCCTGGTGGATCTCCTCCCAGATCTGGACCAGGGCATCACTGAGCTCCTGGACATTCTGAGGAGCAACCTGGCGGCGCAACCTGACCTAAACATAATGTCCCAGAGGTGTTAAATTGGGTTTAGGTCCTGTGAACATTGGGGCCAGTCAATGTTATCAATCACTTCATCCTCCAGGAACTGCCTGCTTACTCTAGCAACATGAGGTCGGGCATTGTCGTGGACCAGAAGCAACCCAGGTCCCCATCCACCAGCGTAGGTTCTGACAATGGGTCCAAGGATTACATCCCGATACCTAATAGCAGTCAGGGTGCCATTATCTAACCTGTAGATGTCTGTGCGTCCTTCCAGGGATATGACTCCCCAGACCATTACTGACCCACCACCAAACCGGTCATGCTGAATGATGGTGCAGGCAGCATAACGTTCTCCACAGCATCTCCAGACCCTTTCACGTCTGCCGCATGTACTCAGGTTGAACTTGCTATCATCGGTGAAGAGCACAGGGCGGCAGTGGCATAGTTGCCAATTCTGGTGGTCTATGGCAAATGCCAATCGAGCTCTACGGTGCTGGGCAGTGAGCACAGGGCCCACTACAGGACGTTGGACCCTCAGATCACTCTCATGGAGCCCGTTTCTGATTGTTTGGTCAGAAACATTCACACCAGTGGCCTGCTGGAGGTCATTTTGTAGGACTCTGGCAGTGCTCATGCTGTTCCTTCTTGCACAAAAGAGCAGATACTGAGCCTGCTGAGCGTTTTATGACCTTCTACTTCCCTGTCCAGCTCTCCTGGAGTAACAACCTGTCTCCTGGAATCTCCTCCATGCTCTTGAGACTGTGCTGGGAGACACAGCAAACCTTCTTGCATCAGTACGTATTGATGTGCCATCCTGGATGATTTGGACTACTTGTGCAACCTCTGTAGCGTCCAGGTATCGCACCATGCTATGAACAGAGATGTTGATCCAAGCCAAATGAAAAACTACGACAGTAGAAAGTCAGTCAGTAAAAAATCAGCCAAAAGACATGAGGAGTCAGTGGCCTTAACCTGGAAAACCATTCCTGTTTTGGGGTCTGTTTCATTGTTGCCCCTCTGGTGCACCTGTTGTTGATTTCATTAACGACAAAGCAGCTGAAACTGATTAACAACCCCCTCTGCTACTTAACTGACCAGATCAATATCCCTGAACTTTCACTGATAGATTACTATACTCTGATTAAAAAGTGTTTCTCTATTTTTTTAACAGGTATGTGTATATACTGTATATATATATATTATATATATATATAGATATAAAAAACTATACACACACACACACAATAAATTAAAGTGCATGGTAGTCAGCTAGCTTATTTGCATTGTCTTGTACTTTAGTCATGTCTCATTGAAAATTATAATGTTGCAGTCCAAAAGTCTCATAATGTGGGTGATTGTAACGTGTCCATTTTATTCATTGAAGATCGCACTTAAGTGAGGAAAATGCTCAATAAGGAGAGTCCGCAGCATTCGTTTGAACTTTGCTTGTATTCTTGCACCTCCCCTTCGCCTTTGTTTACATTCGACACCACCTGCGAGCACTTCCACCCGCCTGGGTGGTGTATGTAGACTCTGGTACTCTGGAGAAGATGGGTGATAAAATCGCTGATGCTGCGAAATCCAATATCGAAAAGCTCTTGCTGAGTCAAAGATGTTAAACCATACCCATTATGAGCAAAATAATACGTCACTGTGTGTACATGCCGCCATCTTGCGTAAGTACAGCTCTTCTGTTAAACGCGTAAATCCTTTTCAATTCTTAAGTGAAGTTGAATTTGTATTGAAACAGATGGGCTGTTTTGTTTTGCTGTTTTTTTTTTTTTTTTTTTTACAGAGAAATTAGGAAAAATGTCAAAACTAGTTCCACACCGCAAATAAATGTCAACCATTTCAACAAACAGCTTACTAGAGGTACAATTATGGACTCCATATTGCACTGTTGGTAGTTTTTTGTTTCCGATATAATAGGAAGTCTCACTTTACAGTCACCACCATCCTCCATGGTGCTGATAGCAACATCAGACCAGATAAGCCATCCATGTGAGACCATAACAAGCCCGATTACATCCATCCTGGCTTTCTCTACTCTACATTAGGATTTGCTGTCTATCAGTGTGTGTGTGTGTGAGACATTAGTTTCATGTGACATGCCGACAGCTTCACTGACAAGCATTCAAATCAAAGAAACAATCCTTGCAAAGAGGTTACACCACCATCTTTTGGAGTGGAATGCATTTGTGGTTCATTGCGGCAGAGGGAGTGTATGGAGACAACAAATTGTGATGATTGACTGTGTGGTGGGCCCACAGCAACACCCCCGCCTAGACTAAACCCAGCAGTGAAAGCCCAACATGGATCTGTTGTTTGCACACTCACCTTCAATGGAGATCACATGCTCTCGGATCTGGTTCTGCAGGGCCAGGTCGTCGATGCGCTCAATCAGATCGTAGATGGCGTAAATGTTGGGATGGACCGACTCGAAGCGGTGGATCTCAGCCCGGATGGCAGCCGAGTTGGACAGAACAAACTGTGAGCCAGCTGGGCCGGACTGTGTCGCTTGCCCGGAGACGGTCCCCGAGCCGAACTGGCCGGCACCGGAGCTTGCAGACGATCCGGATCCGAACTGGGACGGGATGGACTGGGGAACCGGCACCGGCACTGGAGCCGGGACGGTTCCCGCGGTGGGCAAGACTGGCTGGGACTGCGGCGAGATACCGGACACCGGGACGCTGGACTGGAAATTCATCTTTCGGCTTGTCTTTCGGAATAGGAGGGGGTCGAGCTGTGGGACTTTCTTGTGTGTTCGCAACAAAACAACAACGTGCACACTACAGTTTGCCTTGTCGACGAACAAAAGACGTTCGCGCGGGTTGGAGGAGCATCAATAGTTGCTCGCCGATTGCAACAGAACACCACGACTCTGGCTCATATTCAAACCCGGTGCATATTCCGTTCTTTCGACAGATGTACCGGATGGGCTCCCCCGAGTCTTCCCGTTCCCACACAGCCGACCACTGGGACGCGACACTCCTCGGTGGGCTGCAGCGCTGGTTTGGGCCGAAGCCGCTTCCCTAGCAGGAGACAATGGGCTCGGCTTGTGCACGGCGGCCCGGTCTGCTGCCTTCAATGGTCGCCTTCAATTTGGAAGCAGCGTTGAGTCCTCCTCTGACCGAGTGGTGCCTGCCCAGTACCTCCTCCGCAAGCCCAAACGTCACCATCACGTCATTGTGCTGGGAATGGGGGAGGGTGGGATTTATTTGCTCACAATATCCTACCTGGTGCTTATGTAACTGCAGAAAAAAGGCAAATGTTCACACACTTTAGCGTCGGATTCACGCATTACTATAAAACTCTTTTAAAACATGTTTGCAAACAAACGCACACCTCCTTGGCTGTTGAATTGCGCTTAACATTCACGTAAGATTCATTCAAATACGCCCTCTAGAGGCTGGGAGTGTCTTTATTGCACCACATCTCTATTGAGCCAGGCCTGATACTGTATTTCGCAGTAGAAGAATCCCACACGTGAAATATACATACTATGCATTAAACTGAAAGCAGAACAAACATTCATTCATTTTCTATACCGCTTATCCTCATTAGGGTCACGGGGATGCTGGAGCCTATCCCAGCAGACTTTGGGCGAGAGGCGGGGTACACCCTGGACTGGTCGCCAGTCAATCTCAGGGCACATATAGACAAACAAACATTCACACTCACATTCATACCTATGGACAATTTAGAGTTGCCAATTAACCTAACATGCATGTTTTTGGAATGTGGGAGGAAACCGGAGTACCTGGAGAAAACCCACACACGCACGGGGAGAACATGCAAACTCCACACAGAGATGCCCAACGGAGATTTGAACCCAGGTCTTCCAGATCTCCTGACTGTGTGGCCAATGTGCTAACCACTCATCCACCGTGCGGCCCCAGAACAAACATAAAATATTAAATATAAAAGCTTGTTTCTATACATTCTGGGAACATTTGAGATTGTTTCAAAATGATGTCAAATGTTTGGGACACCAACAATGTTGCAGAAACATTCATTATACATATATATATATATATATTTCTACAGCCTGTGGTATGTCTGTAATGTAAGTGTGACATTATTATTATTGATAATCAGAAAATAAAATACAGATAAGTGTCTTATGTGGAGGCGCTTGCTGTACTTGCTTCACCCTGAAGGGGTGCTCGTTACCGACATCCTTCCAAAACCAGCATTTTGTCAATGTATTATTTTATTTTTGTTTAACGGACAGCAGCAGCACCGTCTAGAGAGCAGCAAGACAAATTCAAGATATCATGTATAATAAATATAAGACCACAAATGTTTTGAAGTTAATTTAAAAAAAATTATATGGGAAAGTAGTATGTTAAAACAATTTGAATGTTGTTTTTTAATTGTTATCTTCTGTATTTCCTTCTTCTTCCTTTTATCCTTTTAATGAGAAATCTACAGTTTTTTTAAACTGCAAAGAAGCCAGTCCCTCAGCAGGCAGGAACCCATCCACACATCACTGCACAGCACAGTGGTTGGGGTAACTGGTTAATGATAATTTAATTTAAATAATTTAATTTAATTTTGTAGAAAAGTATTTAGATTGAAAACTGTGGTAATTAATCAAACTTAAGAAATTCTATTATTTATTTATGTATTTATTTCTAATTGCTTTATAATCTTTAGGGAAATGGTATTGCTATTATGTGTTGCTAAGATGGGAGACAATGACCACAAACTGTAAGCAATATTAAATATAAAATTTTCTTTCAGTTAGGTGTTACACTTTAAAAAGTGTTACAAATATTTACAAACGTATGCGAATCAAACAGAACAATATGATATGCTGTGGCGACCCCTGATGGGATAAGCCGAAAGGAAAAGAAGAAGATTATTTATTGACCTAAAATAGAACTAGCAATATTGTAACGCTTCCGTGCCATTTTTGTCGAATTTGAAACAATAACAAAAGAAAAGAAAAGAAAGTATTATTTTTATTTTCTTAAATTCTGAGATATTATTAGTAAAATTATTCTTATCATGGTAATGTTAATAAATGCAATGAACTGAGGATGTTAACATTTGTTACATTACAGCAAAAAAATGTCTTTTAAAGGTTGTGAGCAGCGAATTAATATTTTTGCATAATATTTTTGCATAATAATTATTGCTGACATTGATTACAAAAAGTGCATTTAACTTTACCTATGTACATTTTCTTGTAAATTAATAATCTACAGTTAATTTGATGTTTGTTTTTTTATGTGGATCTTCAGAAAAATACAGTTGTTGTACCATGGCTTGTGTCCTGGCTACAATTGTTATAAATGGCTGTTGAGATACACTTGGTCACAATTGTTTTTCGGTGAAATGAATCCAAGAATCCTTGCATTCATACTTGGGCAGATTTCACATGTCTAGGAAAGCTCTTGCGTTGAGGAATGATATGATATGGGTCACAATAGTCTTTTACTTGTGGGCAGTCACAGAAACAGAGACCCCTGCTGGCATTAACTTGTATTACACCAACAGCTGCGTCAAACATGGGCCAACTGAAACAACTGCAATTGGATTACTCCAAAGCTATGCAGAAATAGGTCGCTAGCAACATTTTCTGACATATAAAACAACAAATAAATATACACCTTTTGTACGTTGTAATCGCCACATCTTGACTGTAATCTCTGTCTTCTTTTAACTTTCAGTTTAGAGCATCATACTTAGAGTTATTTCACGAGTATTCCGGCAAAAGAATAGATAAGGAACTGTCTTGAACAAACACCTCTTTTTCTACAACAATGAGCCACTTGTGTAACAGTGTAGCATCAGGTTTGGATATTTCCAGCCCTCTGGCGCCACCTGTTGAATCGAATATGGAATGTCCACTTCCAAATAGTGCCTGCAAGAGCAGTTTGTATCAATATTATTACAACATTACCATTTATTACATCCTAAGGCTGGCTTGAAACGCTTGGAACCACTAGTGCGTCAGATTTGTTTTTCTATTTGTGCAACACGCTTGTTGGAGGCCTTATGTACGCCCTATGGGCTTTTAGGTTCTATGTTTTTTATGAATACTTCTCATCTGATCACGTTGGCATGACTCTCATGGGCCATTATTTGATCGAAACCACATTTGTCTACAGAGATTTCTTTTTTGCAGACAAACAGAGCGACAACTCAATGTACTGAGATGTACAAATGTGTATTAAAACATATATGTACAATATGTTAGTCAGCTACACATAACCCAATAATCATCTTTTTTCTAGAGAAATTAGTTTGCATATAATAGTATATTTTTGTTTTGAAAATATATTTATATTTTGTGCTTATGCTGTATATTTCAGAAGCAAAGGGCAGTTTCTCTATTTGGTTAGGCATTAAACGAGTACACATATATTTTTGCTTTTTGGTATATGTAGTTTTTCAACCCCAGAAGCAGAGCCCGGAGGAAAATGTACAAGTTTAAACAGGACATGTATTAATACTGCGACACTCGGGAGTCACTGATTAGAAGGTGGGAGATGGGCTTCAGCTGCTTGAAAGGGCACGGAACATCATGGGAATGAACAGGGGAAAACTAGAAATTGAAAAGTGAAAGTGAAAACTAGACAGGTGGAAACAGATCAACAGGAACGTACATAACATTTTAAACATAATATTTTCAACTAATTACAAAGCTGTCTAGCAAAGCATGCTGGGATGCAGGAAGTGCTTCAAGTGACACTATTGATGCTAAAGGTAATGCCGTTGCAGTTGAACGTGGCAGCTTCCAGAAGTCTAAGGAGAACAGAGAGCACATGAGAGAGCTCAGGAAGTACCAAGCGACACAATAAAAGCCTGCAGCCTGAAATGGGACATGTATATCAATTATTCATTCATTTTCGATGCCGCTTATCCTCATTAGGGTCACGAGTATGCTGGAGCCTATCCCAGCTGGCTTTGGGCGAAAGGCGGGGTACACCCTGGACTGGTTGCCAGTCAATGGCAGGGCACATATAGACATATAAACATATAAACATATAAACAAACATTCACACTCCCATTCATACTCTAATGGACAATTTTGTGTCACCAATTAACGTAACATGCATGTTTTTGGAATGTGAGAGGATACCGGAATACCCGGAGAAAACAAGCAAACTCCACACAGAGATGCCCAACGGAGATTCGAATCCTGAACCTCCTGACTGTGAGGCCAATGTTGTACCCACTCGACCATCTTGTGGCCTGATGTATATCATTTATTGAACATATTCCATTTGTAATAAATTGTATTGTAATTTTGTAATTGTTAAATTAGGAACATGCTATTTGTTAACATATCAATAAATTTATCAAATATAACTTACAGTAGACTTAATAAATGTAAATACATATACTGTTAATTGCTGAAATTTTTAAGTAATATTTTTTATTTGAATTAGTATATATAGCAAGTGATGTATATATAGCAAAATTTAATGGGTCGGTTAAAGACCAATTAAAAAAAATAAAAAAAATTACAGTGCACTATTGCTGATTAGGTTGGACGCAGTAAGACAGTAATTTCTAACTTAAAACATCCTGAGGGTTATGGAACAAAAAAGGCCAAGTGGTAGACATAAATAAATTTAATGGATGGCAAGAGAAATTTACAAAAATGGATTTTCCAGACAGCAGATGCCTTCCATTAAGCCATCTACACCACATAGAGCAACTAGCCTCCACTGGCATCAAGCATGCCCAAACAAATTTTTAAGAGGATTAACAAGAATGGTGCAGTTACTAATTATTGAGTCCTTTTTGAACATTTTATTTCTATTTTAGTGGATTTCTGTGTTTTTTTAAATATAGTCTCAAACTTTTAAACTTTTTTGCTTTTTTGTAATACATTGCTAAGTCAAAATGTTTTGTCACACTCCCAGCTTACACTGTGCATAAAAACAGATTTAAATTTCATGTTTTCATGTATAAATGTATATAATTTAAATAAGTACATGTGAATACAGTACACATACACATACTGTACATGTATGCATATATACTCTTTTTAAAATACTGTATATTGATATTGTGTTTTTATATTTTAGGATCATCAGAATGCATATGATTGACAGTTAATTTTTCAAAAAAAAAGTACCATTTTGTCTCTTTGGGTGTGACCAGGATGGACAGGATCAGGAATGACTACATCAGAGGGACAGAACATGTTCTTTTATTGATTGATTGTTGATTTTGTTATTTTGGAGATAAAGTCAGAGAGGCCGACTGTCATTGTTTGAATATGTCCAGAGGAGAAATAGTGAATATATTGGTAGAAGAATGCTGGGCTTTGAACTGCCAGGCAGGAGGCCTAAAGTAAGACCAAAGAGGAGGTTTATGGATGAGGACATGAAGGTAGTTGGTGGAAAAGAGGATGCAAAAGACGGGGTTAGATGGAGGCAATTGATTTGCTGTGGCGACCCCCGAAGGGATAAGCTGAAAGGAAAAGAAGAAGAGGAAAGTACCATTCCTAATAGAATGCATATGTTTACCAAAATGCTTAATATTTGTTGCGTGCACATAAGTAATATGCATGTTATTTATTTCACATTATTTAGGAAGTTAGTCAGTTGAAATCAAGTGTGCATTTTAATAAATGTCTTTTTTGAAAGAGGATGTTCTATGTTTTGAGGGTGTTTCTGCGCATTTCCTAAATTGCCAGTTTAAAACACATAAAATACAGAATGAATTATGATATAATGATAACAAAAAAACAATGTTTCCAATGGAAAGGTGCGCCGTGATTCCTAAAATAAATGTTGTTTCCTGCAGCAGAGAGTGCACCCATTCATGCTCACTGCAGGCCACTTTGACCACACCCCTTCTCATGTTGCAGCAAAACACTCGACGACGTTATTTTCCCACAATGCACCTACAAACTGTCAATGACGTATGCATGCGCTGATTTTCCATACATTTCATCAGATCAAACTTTTTGAACGTTATGTTTTCCCCTACTGGTTAGCACTTTGCTTTTGCATTGTGTCAATCGGATTTTCTGTTTTTGAAAACATTAAATTAAAAGGGTGTAGACATGTGGGAACATTGGAAATGTTTACTCAAACCATTTTCATTAATGCTGTTATTTCATTAGATGCTGTAGATTTTAATTTAATGGGAGTCAATTATAAATACACGTGTAGATGTACAATAATATAAAAAAAACACTGCTGCTAATGTAAGATATCCTGTGACACTTCTGTGGGAGATTTTCGTCAAAGACCTGATCGTTTGCGTATCACCCACAGAAGATGACAACAACAAAACAGACCGAGCGGGTGTTAGCGTAGTTAGCTCCTCGCTTTAAACAAGAGCTACTTTGTCTTTTATTGCTGCACCACCCCGGAAAGGCTGTTAGGAAATTAAACATATTCAAAAGCAGCAATGTCGTTAATATTTAATGTATTGACTATCATTAATCCAAGGCTAGCCGAGTCTAGCTAGTGTTGCTAAGTTAGCTGTATGTATGCCAAACCCATACAGTTTAGCTAGCTAGCTTTGTTGCTAGCTTTGTAGCTAGCCCACTCGCCTTAGGTAAGGTGGAGAGCAAGAACGGGGAGATGCGGGTAAAGTGAGGTAAGACTATCGACAAGGTGGTGTTATTTTGACATGTGAAATCACATACAAACCAATACATCTATAAACTGTTGATGTCAGACACTCTGATTACATTTCAATATAATCGACGGTAGCATTTTAGCGCTAGCATGACAGCTGTGTAGGCTAACAGCTAGTTAGCGGTGTATCATTACAGACTGCTTAGCTTGCTTGCAGCTTTCAGTTGCCCTTTTGACAGTTACTCGACTTTAATGACACTGGTTATTTGCTTTTACACATTTAGATGGAGATTCGCTGGTTGCTTGCAAGCCAACTGCACTCCCTCTGGCAACAGCATTTACTGTGTTCAATTCTGTTGTTGGCAGTTAACTAAGTTAATAGATTTTCCACACTGTAGCCAGCACACTATACAAATAAGTGTAGTTTAATGTAAGGATCAGCGGTTGTAACTGTAAAATGTTGTTGTGTTTCATGTTTTGTGTGCTTGCTCTTTGCAGGGTGGCCTTGAAAGACTAAATGTGCAACACAGTCAGAGAACAGTGGCAACATGAAGTTGTATGTGTTCCAGGTTAACAATGGCAGCACGCTGACATTCGACACTGATCTCGCTGTCCAAACGTAAAAAAAAAACACTTTGCAACCAGTCCAAGAAACTCTTTTGTCCTCTGGCTGTTTAGACATAACATATGCTTTTCTTTTAGTGTACTGGAGCTAAAACATGCCATCCAAGCAAAATACAAGATTGCCATTCAGCATCAAGTCCTTGTTGTCAATGGAGGGGAATGTATGGCTGCAGAGAGGCGAGTCTGCAGCTACAGTGCTGGCACTGTAAGTATTTTTATTTTTGTGTCAGTTCCTGAAACTATATTGCTGAATTTGAATTTAGCAACATTTTTTCTCATAGCAATAACTTTTTTTTGTTGGCCAGAATGTAGCCTTGATGCGGGACTTTAGACAGTTGAAAAGTGCTTTCAGTAAGCCCTACTTTGTTAATGTTAATGTTCATGAGCTGTGCGTGTCCACACCTGTCTTTGACAGAATGCCTGTGTCCAAGAAGCACTATCATACACTTTATTTACTTTTTACATACACATAACACATATGCAAATAATAATCTTACATACATGATATATATAGCTAATCATATACTGTATACATATACATAATTTAAACTTGCAATAAAAGCTTTTTGTTCCTGCAATCAAGTCTGGCGCTTGTATTTTTCACCTACTGACACCTAATGACCAGCGTAGAATACTGCATATCACATTTTGAATGCGTCTTCTTAATGCTTTATATTAGTATTTCACTTGATTTAGCCATTTTTATGCTTGAAAATGCTTCACTTAAGCATTTGCCTAAATATGGATAAAAAATTTTTTTAACAATTAGGCTGTATTCAAACACAAAACATTGTGATTTGTTCATATATTTTTGAAAAACCGTAATAGAGTGAAGCTGTGAAATTCGGTCTGTCAAGTGGTGAGGTATGAATGTTGTAGCTGTCTGGCATAATAGATGCCATATATCACATACAATAATGTAAGATTAAGGAGTGTAACAGGAAAACACAAAAATACTTACGTTGTGTGAGCTACAGTGCAATCATTACACTCACATTTCAACAGCCACATCATGCAAGGTTAGCCTGTTCATTTAACAAACACAAAATTATCAAACTTACAGCTTTGCTGACTGGTGGATAGTTGGCAGAGCTTCTGGTTTGACTTTAGGATCTTCTTACTATTCCTATGTTTTACTTTGATCATTTTTCTGAGGTTTAATTTGTCACTCTAGGAAACAAACCCCATATTCCTCTTCAACAAAGAGATGATCTTGTCTGACCGGGATCCCACAATCCCCAAAACTACCTTCTCCATTGAGAGTGAGATTCAGGTGAAGGTGGAAGAGTCGCTCCTGATGCCAGCCGTCTTTCACACCGTTGCCTCTCGAACACAACTTGCTCTGGTATTTATGCTTACAGAAATAGGCTTGTGGAACACATGTGAAAGAATAATGTGAATGGTCTGTTAAACGTCAGTTTTTGGTACAATAACATCATAAACAAATGGAAGATCTGTGGGATTTGTTGTGGTCATCTAAAACCATGCTTTTGTAGCTATACTTTTTCAACAAGAAAATAAGCTGCATCTTTCAACAATTCTCCAAATAATGACACTGTCATCCTGACGTGTTCCATCCCATGCTTACAGGAAATGTTTGAAGTTGCCAATAAACTTAGCTCGTTCTGTGAACGTTTGGTTCATGATGAACACCTCCAGCACCAAGGCTGGGCCGCCATCATGGCGAACCTGGATGACTGCACTCTGTCCTATCAAAAGCTGCTCATGAAATTTGACACTGCATACTCCACATATCAGCACGACCTGGAGGAAATTAAGTTCAAACTGTCAAAGTAAGTGTTGACATATTTGTGAATGCAGTGTTTCCCATGCTGTTTCCGCATTTGTTAGTTTTTTTTAAGTTGTCCATGCTTGAAATAAGGTGAACACATGAACATATAATGTTGCATGAAATGAAACTTAACATTCATAAGTAAGTAACTTAATAAGGGTTGAGATAACCATAAACAATGTTGCCATTTCTTATGACACAAACCAGAAAGCTTCCCTTCATTCGTCCTTACACACACCCGGAGTTTTAAAACAATCTCCACCCTAAGCAGTCCTGTGGGAAACACTGGAATTTCTGATACAAAGTGCCTGTTGCCTGTTTAGTGGTGTTTGTGCATTTATTGCCTTTATTTATCATAGGCTGGGAACAGCAGTCTCTGTGATGGCCAGGATACCCCTGTTGGAATGCTTGACAAGACAAAGTCACAGAGAGAACATAAAGAAGTCAGCCTCCACTTCAGATAAAGATTATGATGACAAGGAAGAAGAAAAATCCACAGTCTCTGTGCTGTGCGCTGCGGATGCTCTGAGGGCCCGCAAGGCACCAGGTTCTCCCTTGTCTGAAAGGCGTGAAGGTGCTGGTGACCTGGACAGAAATCCAATGATGGACAGTGGTGGACTGAGAGCTGCTCTATTGGATGAAGACATCCCGGAGCTTGAGAATGTGGCCCAATTCAATGTCACGCTCCTAGACTGGATCAACGTGCAGGATCGACCCAATGACGTGGAGTCCGTTGTTAGAAAATGCTTTGATTCCATCAATAGGGTGAGTCTCTCTTTACTTTTTTTTTTTTTTTTTAAGTATTTGTAAATTTGTGGGTTATAAAAATCACGCAATAATTTTTTTTTCTCCACAGCTTGACCCGCGGATCATTCAACCTTTCCTGGGAGACTGTCGTGACACAATTGCCAAACTTGATAATCAAAACATGAAAGCTATCAAAGGGCTGGAGGACAGGCTGTACGCGCTTGACCAGATGATCGCCAGTTGCAAGAAGCTCGTCAATGAACAAAAAGAACTGGCTCAGGTATGCAGAGTCGATGATAACTACTAATTCCTTAGCAGCACAATGGCTAGGAATACCCACTGTGCCTGTTTATTTCTGTTTATTTTTATTACGTATTTTTCCCCTATAAAATCAAGTACAAATACAATGAATCACTGAGGTTGAATGTACGTGATAGTTTCATTTCTAGCTTCAATTTTGCTTTTCCCACAACTTAAACCAGCAGAGGAAAAAGGATGAATAAACTTTGTCCAATTGTGTCAACTGATTTTTTATGTATCTATGACAGGGATTTTTAGCCAATCAGAAGCGTGCTGAAAACCTGAAGGATACATCTGTTCTGCCTGACTTGTGTCTGAGTCACACCAACCAGCTGATGATAATGCTAAACAACCACAGGAAGTTGTTGGATATCAAAAAGAAGTGCACCACTGCCAAGCAAGAACTTGCAAACAACCTCCAAGTCAGGCTCAAGTAACCTGAAGCCGCCCTCATGTTTTACATGCTCTAATGGACTGCTTTGTGGTATTTTCAAATGAACTATTGCCCGATATTCTTGTTAGATGGTGCTGCTACGTGATGCTCCATGCAGACCAGGATGGTGAGAAGCTTCAGGCTTTGTTTCGACTCCTTACGGAACTCATGGAAAGGGTGCGGGTGGTGGAAGCCCTCAGCACTGTGCCTCAGATGTATTGTTTGGCGGTGGTGGAAGTTGTGAGGAGGAAGATGTTTATGCGGCACTACAGAGAGGTCAGTACTCATAATCACTGGGCCAATATCTTGACTCAAATTTGTATTATTGCGGTTGTTTCGTGCAGCTGCATTGTATCATACTAAGAGGCGTTTTTTGTATTTCTGTTACCTTATTCAAAAATGACCTGTTGCTAAATAAATTGCTCTATATTGTCTTTTTACAGTGGGCCTATGCACTTGTGAAAGACGGCAAACAGCTGTATGAGGCGGAGAAGTTCAAAAGGGAGACCTTTGGCAAACTTTTCAGTAAGTTCAGTCAGTGCTTGATGTCTTACTTGAGAACATGATGACGCCACAGATAAGTTTGACTTGAACATCTTGTATATTTTCAGGAAAGTCTTTCCTCAGAAATCGCTTGTTTCGAGGGCTTGATGCGTGGCCTCCTACATCCTTTTGTGTAAGTCTTAATTCCTCTTGAATAAGAACATTTTTAGGGGATGTTCCATAAATATGTTATATTAACTGGTCCCGATTTGTTTATAGACACGAAAACCTAGGAGATTTGACGATGAACTTCCAGACATCTCGCTTGATGACTTGCAGTACTTGAAATCATGTTGTCCTGTTGAGGTGCAGCCTTTCCTCATGTAAGTCATCACCTTTGCTGTACTAGTTGCCAATAACATAAGTTAGCAAATATAATATCTCAGTTTACAGTTTGGTTTTCTGTAAAATAATCATTCCTGTAGATGTCTGTTTAATTTTGGTAGGGTCCCGACAATGTGTGACTTTGAGCCCTTGAATCAGCACGTGGAGAAGCTACATCGGCTAGTCCAAGCTGCACAGAGTTTGGATGAAATGTCTCAAACTATAACTGACCTGCTAAGTGAACAAAGGGTAAGTGCAATTCAGTCAAAACTTGACTTGACTGACGATGCTCCATACTGAGCCAGCAAATGTGTCTGAATTGTAGAAGCACTGGACCTGGAAGGTGCCTAAATAGTACATTCTGTCATGACTTTACCTGAAAAATGTTGAATGACATACTACATATGGACAGAAATATCATTTTATGTAAATGATGGCAGGTTTCTACCATCTACTCTTCCCATGCATATAGCACACTACTCACTGCAAGGCTATATAGGGCACACCCCTTATATACGGCATCATAGGAAATGCTTAACTTGACTGTACTATTTTTGGTAATTAATGAAAGTGCTTTAATATTCAACTTTCATTGATAAATCAAGGTAAATTAAAAATGTTGAAATTTTCATATATTGTCAAAGTGTCCGACTAAACTGAATTGGAAACCCCAGAAAGTAATTTATCAAAGCATTATTTTTTTCAGATATTATTTTTGAAATGTCAATTGTAATCTCTTACCATTTGTCTTTATGTTTTTCTTTCAAGGCGTCATGTAGTCAGAGTACACACAGGTCAAACCTCCTGTCCCCTCAGTCTGCAGAAAGTCCGCCTGGGCCCTCCACAGCCACACACTCCAAAGCCCCTACCGCTCTCACCCTACAAGGACCCAGCTGTCAGCCTCTCCACGTTCCTGCCACAGCCCCATTAGAGGACCTTTCTCCAGACAGCATCGATGCACAGACGTTTGACTTTGAAACGATCGGCCATCCCAACATGGATCCCATTCTGCAGCCTGGCTCTCTCGACTTGGATTCTTTGGCAGAGAGCCCCGAGTCTGATTTCATGTCCGCCGTCAATGAATTTGTAATCGAGGAAAACTTGACCTCGCCGAACCCCATCAGTGACCCCACAAGTCCTGAAATGATGGTGGAGTCTTTGTATTCCTCTGTCATCAATGCCATTGACAACAAGCGCATGCAGGACACCACAACGTTTGAGAGGGAGAACTCCAGGATCACGATTCTGCATCAAATTATTGACAACTATAGATCAGCTGCTGAGGAGTCCCATTCCAACTTGAGGTGTGTGAAGGATGACCTGTGTCGCTTTCGATCTCAGGTCTTGAAAGAACAAAATGACTTTGGCTGTGCCCTGAGGAGTATTAGCACAGACGTTCGAAACAGTGTGGACGAGGTCTGCCACACGCTGAAACGGGAGCTGAAAGAGCAGCATCAGAGCGAGATCGTCGCCATTCAGCAAACTTTTGAGAAGCAAATCCGCTCTTTAACAGAGGAAAACTTAGATCACCAGAATATAGTACGAGATGTGCAGCGAGCAATGCTGGATTTAGAGGGGCTCATGGAGCGCAAAGAGAAAGAACTTACTCAGCTGGAGAGCGACAAGGCGCAATGGCTTGATAAAGAGGGAAGCCTTAAAGACCAGATCAAGAAGACAGAACAGCTGATGAGCAATCAAACTGCAGAGCTGGAGACCCTCTTGGATTCCAGAGACTCTCTGAAAAGCCAGCTTGAGCATCTGCATTTTGAGATCGAACGCGGCCAGCAGAAGATCAGGCAGGAGTTGGAGGCTGTGAAGCAGGCGCACTTGAAGGAGCTTGAGGACAGAATGATGCAGGAACATACGGCACAACTCAACACCCTTGCTAAGAATCGTCAGGAATCTCTTGAACACCTTGCTGCTGAAAATAGGGCTAAGCTGAATGAGACAACAGAACACTATAACTTTGTTCTACAAGAGAAAGACGTCCAAATAAAAGATCTGGAGGCTCGTCTCACTGAGATTGCAGAACTGCGGTGCAAACTGGAGATTGAGATTGCACTCAAAGAGACTGAGGCAGAGGAAGTGAGGGCCCTATTGGAGGAAATTAAGATGCAGCAGGCTGAGGCTGTGAGGTCCCAGGTAGCCGAGAATGTGCAAGTCCTCAACGAAGAGCTCACAAAGGTTAAACGCGAGCTTCAGGTGAAAAACGAGGAGTACGAGATGGACCGAGCCAAGCTAAAGAGCCTCTTGAAGATTGAGAAGGACAACTGCATCTCAGAGCTGGTGGGCAGACACGAAGAAGAGATTGCCCTGTTGCAAAGCAAGCTCTCCACCTTGCAGCAGCAAGCCCATGAGGCTGATAGGAGCCACGCAGAGCAGCTGCAGAACCTCAAGCAAGAGCTGGACCGCAAAGTGTTGACTATAAACAAAGAAAAGGAACTGCAGCTGAGGAATTTTCACAAACTGGAGCAAGAGTTAAGGACTGTGAGCAGTAATTTGGAGGCAGAAAACAACCTTTTAACAAAGAAACTTCAGGAAGAAACATCACCGGATGCCTTGAAAGAACTGCAGCTACAAAAGGACAAAAGTGAAAAGAGGCTGTTAAAAAGGATTAGACAACTTGAAGAGGAGTTTCATGACAGGCCAGTCTCATCGAGGTAAATGTATACAAAAACAACACAATAATTTGCATGTACATATCCAAAGTAAATAAATGATACTACTATCGTCTGCTTTTCAGCGACACAGGTTTGCCACTGTGCGCTGAGAGTCGTACAGATGCACCTCTTTCTTTAGACTCCGGACTACAAGAGCGACTGCAGCAGGAGAGGGCCTCCCTGCAGGCCCAGTTGGAGCTCCTGGAAAGGAGGAAGAATGAGGAGATTCAGAACCTCAAGACCTCTCTGATTGCAGAACAGCAGGTACTTTTGATATCGACCCTTCACCCAGCCAACCCTCTTACTGTATTGGCTCTTTGCAAGGTTTCTTCCAGTTTTGCTTTCACTGACTATGTATATGGGAAACTTTGAATACTTATTGATTCTCCAACATATGAACAAACCTTATTAAATGGATCACATTTCTTGCCAAAGTACAGTATTTGCATTTCTTTTGCAAACTCTTCTTGTACTTCTTTAGACTAACTTCAACACAGTTCTGACTCGTGAGAGGCTGAAGAAGGAACAGGTCATCAATGAACTCACGGAGAAGCTGAAGAATGTCACCCAACAGCAGGAAAAGGACAAAGGTTAGAGGCGTGCATGTTTTTTGTTGTCTTTAGACTGTTGTTATTGTGCATTGTGCCACCCGCGACCCTGAGGATAAGCGGCATAGAAAATGGATGGATGGATGAATGGAGGGATGCATTGTGTCTTTTACCTAATTCTTGATTGTATGTTTTTGTTTTTTGTAGCTCTGATTGAGACGCTGTCTGAGGACCGAGCGAGTGTCATGCAGGAGAAGAAGCACTTGGAAGAAGAGCTCAACCGCTTGCGCAGCACCGTTCTCGTCTCCTCGGCCATCTTCACAGGCAACCCCTCAGCACAGGAGATTGGTGAGGCGGCGGGGGCATGCGCCTCTGAGCTCCTGGCTGATAGCGAACGACTGGCCTCTGTAGCGGCCTTAAGGGATGAAGAGCATGTCGACTCCGCAGTGGAAGCTAGCATGGTGACAGTCCAGTAAGTATCATGTTCTAAAACCAACCATTTTTTAACATTGACATGACGCGTGAGAGTACAGGTTCCTGCATCCTAAAATGCCTCTTCTTCTTTTGCGTGTATGTGTAGTGATAATGTCTTGATGTCAGAGGAAAAACAGAGGATACTTCTACTTGAAAGGGTATTTACGTACATACACACGCGCACACACACACACACACACACACGCACACACACACAAATGTATGTGGCAAAAACAGATCTTTCGGAACACACTATGGTACGGTTTGGAATACTAAATGATCATCTGGCATGTTTCCACTACTGAAGCATCGCCAACATGGAAGTGACAATTCTTTACAAGCCAATCAACAGGCTGCATTGTGTTTAGCTCCACCCATACTACTGCATTTGATACCCCAAGAAATGTTATAAATTGTAATAGAACTGTACTCTGTTTTTAATGTGAGGCAGGCCTCCCCTGGGAAGCACTAGAAGACTTGAAAAGTGTAGCAGCTTGAGAAAAATAAAGTAATACCTGCTAAGCTAACTTCAGTTATGACAAAGGCAAAATGAATTGATTTTTAATTCCTACAATGAGTCTCCGCAAAATATACTCCAAGAAAAAGTCTGTAAACGTGTCTGTGTCTGAAGCATGTAAACAACAATGTTTGGCTGTAACAAGCTTGCTCGCTCTGTACCTGACTAACATGTTTGTGGCGTCTCCTTCGAAATTTAAGTTTGAGATTTGCAATGACTGCAAAGTGTTGGTTATGTGAGGTGGAACAAAGACTTCTTCCTTCAATACTTCCAATTCCCAGGGCAAAAGCCATAAATCGGAAAATGTACTGTACTGGACGGTATCGCACTGGGTAATCAGCCAGTTGCCAGATTCACCAAATTTGTGGAGTTCCTGGAGCCACGTTTTGCCATGCCCCATTGCCAGTCTTTCTCAGATGTTTTACAGCGTCATTTACTGTCACGTCGAGAAGCATTCTGCCACACTCTGAAAATCCCTGGTCTAAAGAAGCTGCTCTAATCAGTGATCAATGATTTGTTTCAGACTTTACACATGAAGGAAGAAGAGAACAAGCGCCTCAGTCAAAGACTGGTCAGTCCATCATTTCTGCTATGCTAGAGCTGCTCCACTAAGTGGCAGTAGCATCAAAGAGTGAAAAATCTACATTTAAATATTAGCCTTTTGGATTCTTGTATGTGGACACTGATACATTTATAGACCAATACTAAATAAATATAAATTTAAATATAATTTAAATTTAAATATAAATTTAAATATGTATATGTACACAAATCACAAAATAACAGTTGTTAATTTATCAGGGAGATCATGTCTATATTTTCCATAACATTTGACATTGCCCTTTTTTTTTTTTTTTTTAGATGTCTCAAAGCATGTCGTCTGTATCTTCACGGCACTCAGACAAAATCGCTATCAGAGAGTAAGTGAATGAATCACTTCACACTTCATGTGTTAACACTATTAAAAAAAGATGATTACCCTAAAATTCAGGGAATCGGTAAATGCATTGTAATTATACTCTTAAGGGCATGGTTATCCTTTGGTACTAAAAAGCCTGTGGGTCTTTATGCCCTTTTTGCTTTCACCCGCCAGTTTCCAGGTAGGCGATCTGGTTCTAATCATCCTGGATGAAAGACATGACAACTACGTCCTCTTCACCGTCGGCCCAACACTCTACTTCCTGCACTCAGAGTCACTCACTGGCCTGGACCTAAAACCAGGTTAGGCTTAGGCTGCCACCACTCAGCTATTAGTAAGAAATATATATTTTTTAATTGAGTATATTTTGTTTTTTAGCATCAGGGACATCAAGGCGGCCGTGGGTTCTTGGAAAAGTGATGGAGAAGGAGTATTGCCAGGCTAAAAAGGTATTTAATTTAACAGCCAATGTTGAGGATAGCTCATAAATACTGGTATCTGACTAATACCATTATTATATATGTATTGAGTTTGAGCTTTCTGCCTCATAAAGCTCTTCCTGTGTTCTCTTACCAGGCCCAGAACAGGTTCAAGGTTCCTTTAGGAACCAAATTCTACAGAGTCAAAGCTGTTCCATGGAACAGAAAAGTATAATATTTCAGTGATAATTACCCCCCCCCCCCTCCCCCAAAAAAGGACAACTATAAGTCAGCATCATGCAATTTTCATTTTAAACACTCACCTGCTACCACTTTTTTGGTTTTCTTTGAAACACAAAATTTGGTTTTGTGGACCAAATGCTATTAACATAATTAGGGCCTTGCCCTATCCAATGTGGCATTAAGCCATATGACGTGCTTGTAAAAACTGAACAAATTTGGATGTTAAAACTTTAGTTTGCATTATCAGCATTTGTCCTGTTGTGGAAAATAGTGTCATTATCAAGATAAATAAATGAAAAAAATATATACAGCACATTTATTATTATAAATGTTTATGGAGGTATGTTCATGGCATGCATATTGATATATTTTCTTTGATTTTACTTATCCAGATAAGTGTCGTAGTTGGGAAATATAGTTAATGCTCTTTGCTTCTCACGAAGCAGTAAAGACCCTCTTGTGAATAACTGACATGTACAGTACATTACGACTGACTGGGAGACAACAGTCACCTTTGCAGTCCTCAAAATGCACTTTGAAAACAAAACATAAAAAAAAAAAGTAAGCTTTTTGTTGATTTGAAAAGGGAAGTGGTGGCGCTGTCATAATTATCACGTCAATGTTTCAGCACAAACTTCTCCTAGAATATCAACATGTAGAAAGGAACTCTTTGTGACTGTGTTTCATGATATGACAACATTGTATATTACTCATTAAAATCTCACATGTAACAACAATTTAAAAAATGCTGTACTGTAAAAGAGAGTTTTGAAACAATAAAGGATGGATCTCAAAATATAGTTTGTTAAATTATTACAAGATCTGTGTTTTTAATTTGGGATACATTCACATAACAACCTCGTTATAAAAAATAATGATTGGCAACTTTCAGGGCATCTCTAATAATTAATTGCTCTAATCCGACTTTTATAATGGTCGGGGGAATGCGGCACACTGTAGTGCATTCATTTAATTTAGCTTTTGAGGAAACGTTGGAGTTGGCACGCGGCTGCAGGCAACAGACTTCAAAAAGGCTTCAAATGAGGGCCCGAGAACGCCGCGGCCCTCATGGAGAAGGAAGCCCACCAACATCACTTTCCCAGTTCACAGCAGGGTGCATCGCAGCTCTCTGCCGAGCGCTCTCTTACCATGTGGGTCTAAGGGGTGTTTTAACAATGTTTAGCTTTATTTTCTCCGCTTAGCATACGCCTCTTGTCACATTTGGATGGCTCCTTCATAAATTGATGGTGTGATTCCTACAATTTCGGGACAGGCCTGAATGACAAAATATGCAACACAACAGTCGATACCGGGGTGGCTGGCAAGCACCAAGCATGTGCACTGGACAGGCTCTTAGTGTAAATGTTTACAACCCCCTGCTGAGCTCAGTGCTGCTGGGAGTCGCTCTCCTCAGGCTGAATGGGATGTCACGTTGCCATGTGCGCCTCTCTTGCTATAGCACCGCCATTAAAAGTGAAACCTTTGAATGGCTGTCAAACTTCTCTCAGCAAACACTCGACGACCTCTCCTGAGCGCCGTCCAGTTTTAAATTGGCACTTGGAATGCAGAAAGTAGAATAAGTGGACTTGCAGTAGGGACTTTTTGTTTGAATAAAATCTGATGTAACTTATTTAACCAGGAACAAATAACAATGAATGCAGCAACATTGGAGAATGTACATGTTGAAAGAACTATTAAAAGGTGCGATTAATATTAACACAAAATATTGATATTTTGCCAGTAGTAGTGATTTGTTGACATGAAAATATATACTCACTCACGAATAGATGTTGATCGAAACATCTAGGTAAGTTCTTTGCATCATTTAATTAAGATATTATTTTGAATGTAAATTACAGTAATAAAATAGGAATTAATACTCTTACTGTATATAAAATGGTGATTGGATGCTTATTATACAAGAATGAGCACATAACTAAACATTTCCTGGACAAAAAACATAGACATTCCACAATCCTTTCATATAATATAAAAAATAGCCCTGCAGAAAAGAAATTCCACTTTAATAATTTAAAAACACCCTGCCTTTATAAATATTTGAACACATTCCAATGGCTCGGACACCAAAATAATGAATTAGTGCCCACTTGTGTACCGTGCAACTTTTTGATCATTCTCATTATCAAATTTTTTGCTAGAATGGGAATCAGTGTATTTTGCCTTGAAAGCAACCTAAGTTTGCTTGGCAAGGTCTAAGCTCTATTTCTTTTTGTTTTTCTGAGGCTGCTGTGCTTCATCTTTAGTGCTCAGGCGTTGCGACATGCTGACAGACTAGTGTAATATTTCGCTTACCTTATTTAGCTGCACAAAATATATAACATATTTTTTGTCAGTACTTTGGAACCACAATAAATAAGCATTTTGTACATTTTTGAATTGACTTTAGACATTAGATGCAAATGTATGGAATGCTTTGAGTGTATTCCCCCTTGTATGATACCAAACATTTTTTAAAGGCATAATATTACCCTACTATACAAATAATTATATAAAGCTTTAAATGGCCTCGACTGCAATCCAAAGGAAAATCACAATGCCTTTTCTCCGCATGTCAACACAGGCTGGAGACGCTCAATGAAGGTTTAGATGAGTAAATGTGAAATATCAAGACGATGTTAGAAATGATTCACAAAGAATGTCACTGAGTCTCAAATCTCGCCCTTTTGTCACTGGCATCATCCGTCTTTTGCAGATAATACACAAGTTTTTTTTATTTATTTCATTCCCCCTCAATATCTTTGACACTCTTAAGATAGATGCCACTGTAAATAAACATGCATTGTTTGCTGGGGAAAATATATGCATGAACTTCAAATGACAGATAAATGAAAATAAATCGCGAAAGGCTTCACATAACATTTATATTGGTGAAATTTAAATGGAGCGTTGAAGACGAGCCAAGGGGAATTAAGGCTGAAAGTGCAAAGCAAGGAGGAAATAGACTTAATGCTGTCACATTTCCGCCCCATTCATGCCTAAGAAAAAAAGTGAGGGGAAGAGATTAGGTTATGTATCTGCTGTCAAGTGGAGAACTTCACCTAAACACAATGATGATCAAACAGACATGCTTTAGCAGACATGCTTCATAATCTCATCGCTATTGTCCCTGTTCTCTGCCTCGACTACAGGTTGAGTAGGAAATCTTAGACAGGGCCAGATTAAACGTGTGATGAAATGTCGGCGAAATATGAAGAGAGCGCACTAGCACTTTTTTTTTTTAAAACCTCAACCCACATGAGGAGCATAATTGCTATTAGTAACACACATCCACATACGTTTGAAATTTGCAGACATTTATCGGTTTCGTATTGGAAATTGTCACCATCTGATGGCACAGTTTTAGGCCAATTAGCGACATGAAAAGAGAGCTTCAACTTAAATGGGGAAAAAACATGCGTAGGTTTGCTTGTGAGCCGTGCCCAAAAGGCGAATGTGTGGAAAGTTTGGCTAACGAGATTGCATCTGGAGAGCGAAAAAGTGTTGCTTTTAAAGTAGGCAAAATCTTTTCACATTAAAATCAATAGCGAGGGGTAATCCCTCCAAATATAGACAGAACTGGGGAAATAATTATTCAAATAGCTGCTAGTGCAAATCGCATTAATGTAGCGTGTGACACCGTTTTTGATTCCCCTCCGCAAACAAAGCAAACATTAATGCGCGTTGTCTTATTTCTGTAATCTGCCGGCTTACGCTGACAAGTCAATAATCAATACAAATAGTTGTAAAAAGTGTCCCGAAATAGTCGGACGATTTCAACTCTTCTTTTTTAACGGGCGTGCATTTTGCAGCTGCAGTGCGGTGTCGAGCAAAATGACACCAGCTTTGATGGCTTGTATAGCTTTTTGAGATGAGCCTCTTTATGCCGCTTGCCGAGCCATTATGGCTTTGTTGGAAAGCTTGTTTACCTGCTGATAACATACACTGGTGGATTCGGGAGCAGCGATCCAAAAATCTGCTGCCAAAGTCACTCAAGTCTCATTGTGCTGCAGGAAGGGGAAGAATGAAATGTTTACGCGGAGGGGAATGCAAATGCTAAATGTGAAATCAAACTATGGGACCAATAAGGGATCAGAACAACTTTGCCAGGTTTTATTTTTAGAGCTGTTGCAATGCTAGATTTGTGCAACTCTTTTCCACTCAGAGGCTGAAAAACCGCTTCTGATCTTACAAAAACTGTGAGGTTCTTTGTCATTTTAGCCACAGTGAAAGAAGACTGTCCATGACACGGAACAACTCTGGGTGTGCTTAATGCCTAGTTTCAATTTTTGCCTATTTTCAGGTTAGCTATATCTGATATCACCAAAACACATGCTTATTTTAGAAAAATCGGTCTTTAAGAAAATAATGCAGTCATCCCTGATTTATCACGGTTAGTTCCAGACCAGACTGTGGTAAGTGAATTGCCGCAAAGTAGGATTCAATATTAATAGATGGAATATTTTAGTAATTAAAGCATAGAAAACCTGTTTATGACTTCCTAAAACATCTTTAACATTACTGGAGCAATGTAAACCTTAAATAACACCCCTACAATCGCCTTTATACTCATATTATGTAATATAATAGACATGATAAGTAATTAAAACTCATTGTTAGCGTTGGGAATGTTCTTTGAGTTACTATCTCGAAAGTAATGTGGGTCGATCAAACATGATAATAAAAAAATCGACCTTAGCCTGTCATCCATACATACTATGACGTTTGTCACTAGATTGAGACACAGGACTGCCAGTCTGGCATGCACAGACATGCACTCCGCAATACTGCTAGCTTTGTTTACATCTCATAGTGCAATGCTTATGCACAGTCTACGGGATCTCTGAAGTGACACACGAGACTGCTGCCACCGCTTTAGCATAACAATACTTCGAGCTACAGTGACTAGCTAGCCACCAATGTATGTATTTTAAAGGGATAGTTTAGATTTTTCGACATGAAGTTGTATGCCATTCCTATTACCAGTGTAGTGCATCGACAGTGACACTTCGTCCCATGAGCCCAATTCTGGTCGTGTTTTGGTGATGGGAAAAGTAGCGAAAAGTTCTGGTTAGTTTCTAGGGACACTTAAGTAAAGGGTTTGGCTTCTCAAACATATGTGTCCAAAAGAGTAATAGATGTGCATCCCAAAAAATGCCTCCTAAAAAAATCAGACCTCACAATTGCTCGAGTGTTACTTTCTGTGGCATTGCATCAATGTGTCCAATGTGTATCATGGTGTTTGCATGCGCAGATGGCCTTCGCTTTAACTTAACAAACTATCCCCTTAACATAAGAATGGGTTTCAGGAAGAAGGACGAAATAAGCAGGCCAAAACGTACCACTTCCACACAGAATAATAAACTCCCAAACCACAATCATTAATTCATTTTTGAAAAAACGTGATAGAGTGAGAGAGCCTTATTTGAACCGCGATGTAGCGAGGGACAACTGTATTTTACATCGGTCCCTAGTGCCGCCAATAATGTTACTCTAATGTTCGGTGAGACGGCACCCGACTTGATCGCTGGAACAACTGGCTTTTTTTTTGTCAATTTTAATGATGTCCCAACAGGCACTATAACCCCTAACAAAAATCCCTGATAAAAACACAGGCGACTTTTGCGGTTGTTAGCCATGCAAATCTGAAACTTGTCCGTTCCCTAATCAGATCTTTCATCTTCATTGGAGAGAAGAGTAAATTTAAATGTTTGTTTATCCCTTAAATTCAGTATATGTATTTTTATGCATTTTGAATTGTGTTTTGTATGTAAAATTATAATTTTAAAACAGCTTGTTTTGTGTTAACGTTTGTCTTTCTTGAATGGATTAATTGGATTTAAATGATTTCTTAATGGGGAAAAATGTATTTGGTCATCCGTTTTGGATCGAGTTCACTTCTGGAATGAATGGATAACCATGGTTACATTGTTTAGGCTTTTCTAAATTAGCTGCCATTGACGTGTTAAGGTAGGAATAATGTTGAAAAGAACAAAGTGTCAAACTCTGTGTCCATCTGTGGGGATGCTGCACCATCATAATAGAGGCGTGTTTTGCAATGGTGTGCTAGCTTTAATTAAGCAAAACATTTCAATGCATTAATTAAATAAGTTGGTTACCACCATTACAGTATTATTTATTATTTATTTGTAGTACTATTTAACAAAACCAGGCCATGTTCATTTTTTGTTAGTGATCATGTCTCATGTCATGTTAGTGTCTCTTTGGCAGCTAAAATATTTTTTTGTTTGCAATGATTGGTTTGACCGATGTCCAGAGCAAAGTCCAAGGAACTCTGTGAAAATCTATATATGAGAATGGTTGATTAGTCGGGAAAGTGCCAAACCTGCGGATTCCAAGGTCATAACTTCAATAAAAGTACAAATTATTTGAGTATGACACCACTTCATTTCACAATTGGGACACCTTAGCACATTTACAGAATCATTACCAACTACAATTGTACGATTTGCTTTCCAATCGAGACGCAGAGAATGTGATGCGACTCCATCTGGCAACAACTTGAAGATAGAACACGATCAAAAACAGATCAAACCCGGCCCTCACATTGTGATACCTTACTTTAATACGTCAGATTTGATGGTTAGGACAAAATAATGGGTCAAAGGGATAGCCTCTTTTGGTTGGCACATTAAACAGGCTTGGCTAGACCTTTGTTAGCCACTCTTCCCCATGCAGGCAGGTCTCCAGGGGGCCAGCAGGACCCCACAGACGGGCGACTAAGGGGGCCAGGTGACCCTGTTTCTGAGGTTAGCAGGAAACACTAAAGAGGGATGGGCCGGGAGCTGAGGAGCCACTGAGTGCGAGTGTGCAAGGCTGGTGATGGCAGCTGTCAATGGTTTGGAAGGAGAAGCAGACAGATTGTGCGTTCTGTTGGTGCAGCCAGTTCGCCACCTGGCACGCTTCTCCTTGTTAGAACTTCTTGCTGTTTCTCTCCTCATCACAGAAAATGTTGCTCCTCTTATCCTCCCGCCGTCGTCAGGGGAAGTTGGATTTGTCAGAAATGTTTAAATACGATTGCTCATTTCTGCAATTCTTAAGATTATGATCTGCAATACATATTCAGTTATCCCAGACGCGTAAGAAATCCTTGTCCAACCTTATAGCAATGTAATGTGTCATATTTATTATGCATTGTGTAAAACTAAGACACTAACAATATTAAATTAAAAGCATGATATCAATACAGACCCACTATCCACCAGTATGAGGTTTGAAGTGTGTGATAAAAAGGCATTGTGGTAGTATGACTTAACCTTTTGAGTTTGTGCACCAACAAATATGCACATTAGACGTAGGCACTCAATAGCATCATCAAAACTTACCTTTACGCATTCCCACATAGTATAAGCATTTGGGAACAAATATGAGGTGAAATAAAAACGGGAAAAATACAATATAGTAGTAATCTGTGCACCGTGGGAGAAAGTTAGCACACATATGGTGCATTGAAGGACCATCAAGGTGGGATGGATCACCGCTTGCAACAAACAAGATGAGAGTATATGGGATAACGGGGTTTGTAACTATAATATTTTTCAAATAAAATAATGGTCCATATTTCCAAAATTGATATGCATTTACATAAAATTTAATGTCGTTATTTACAAGTTTATTATTTTTTAAGTGTTGTTTTTATCATTGCACCTAAAACCTTCTCGCGGCCCGGTTCGGCTCTGCCCACGGGCTGGCACCAGGCCGCCCTGGTGAAGGGTATCCCCATGTAAGCTAGCTAAAGGGACTGTGTCCACCTTGCTTTTTGAAACAAAAACAAACAAAAAAAAGACCGCCACTACCGATGTTGCCCATTATGGTTTAAAAGAACAAACTGCAAGTTTTACAAATTATCTTTATTTACATTTATTTAGAAAATGCACAAAGCTTGTAGAAAATATTTTCTCAATTATGAATTTTAACTGCATGAAAACTGCATTTATGTACATTTTTGTTGGCACAAAAAAAAATGTCTGTCACTCACAGCTGTTGGTATTCACATAGATTTTGTAGCTCGCACACACAAAATACATCTCGGAGAGCTGGTCAATTTACATTAATGTTACAATGACGTGTCTACATTTTGCCAAATCGCTATCATTACTTGACAACCGACAGTAAGTACAGTACATTACAGTAAGTAATGCGTGTGCACGTGTTACGCCGGGCAAACCAGAAAGATGGTGGGATAGACAATAATGCTAGCGGTGCGGTCGAATGTTAGCGCCCTATAAGCAGCTAGAGCTCATATACATATACAGTCGAGGTAAGTTTTATTAGCTATTTTACATATATTTGCTCGCTAGTTATCCAAAAAAGTTAAACATCTTTTTTTTTTTACACTCGATAAGTCATCATTTGTATGATAGCTAATTAGCGTTGCAAATAAGCTATGCTTTTCTGTTGTTCAGTTGTTAGCTAACCGTTGTCTTTAATCTAGTCATTAGAGAACTGAGCTCTGTTTCCCCAAACGCATTGAACGTAAGATAACAGAAAACAGGCATAATGCAAAAGACCCAGGCATTTAACAATTGTATTTATTTACTAATAAATTCAAAAACATCTTGTAACATTGTATGCGGTGGGTTCCTCCAGCTGCCTAACGTACTGCTAGCTTCATATGCTGCCGTCTTTCTGCGTTGTGTACGCGGACCTAGCATTTCTTATGCTGCTGGTCAGCCGATGAATGTATCGCTGCAACGACAACGCGAATGTAAATTATCCCACGCTTCTTCGAGAGCGCTTTTATGTGTACGTGCCGCTGATGTGACGGCCATCGAGGCCAGTTCTTTTATTCAGGCCAAAAAAAAAAACATAGGTCAATTTTTATGCAGTTTAATTAGTAATAATTGTGAAAAATATTAACTTTTTTGGTGCAATATGTCCTTTTGAACGAAAATTGAAAATGTTTATCAAACTTTGTTATCAGACAGTAGAATTTGCTTCCAGACTGTCTGAAGAGTTAACTAATTTTAGTAAACGGTTGAAAAAGCACATTTTCAGCATTAGTTATTTAACAATGATTGTGATGGTAAATATTTATGTGTGTATGTATATATACAGTATATGTGTATATAATTGCAATTTTAATTAATTAATTTTCAAGTGTCGAATGCACTGAAGCTAAAGTTAAAGATCATTTGGTTTTGTTGTGTTTTATCATGTGTGTTCACCTGTCTAGGCACTGCAGATGGAAAGTAGCAGTAGCTAAATCTGGTGCAGATCATCTTTTCATGATTTTGTATTGTCCCTGTCAAATAACCAATAAACTAAACATAACTACACTATTGGTACCGCATGATAAACCGTGGTGGTGCTCCTTAAATATTTTTGGTTTTATAAATTGTAATCTGGAGAGAGTTGTATACAGTTCCTTTAACAAAAGTGAAAAGAATTTCCTGGATCCACACCACTGGAAATTGGTTTAGTATTTTAGGTAGGCAGGTATATGGCAGAACATGCATTTTAGGTGATATGAATATTTTTAAAGTAAAGACTTTTATTTACTAAATAAATTATCTGTAACTTTCAAATCCCGTTGTAGCAGTAAACACCTCCATGTTTCAGTTCAGTGGTTAAGGGGGAAAAAAACCAGGAACAGCTTAAAAGTACATTTAAAAATCACATTTGGCAGTCATTCCTTGTTCCAACAGGATTAGGAAAAAAAAAAGTCTTTCATTGGATATAAATATATGCAAAGCGAGTGGCGTGGTGATCTGTGTGCCAGAGGTGGCGCTTTACTCTGGATATTCTGGCTTGGGCCTGTAAGGGACATAAATTAACATGAATTAACACATGCATGCAATAAGAAAATAATTAATTCGAGTTATCAGTCACCTCTTCCATTCCAGGAATCTGATTGACAAGATAAAGTAATGTGCAAACTGCTTTTTCAAAGCTAACAGCCTGGAGCGCCCCTCCTATTAGTTAGTCATTCCCTCAGTATCACACCCGGAATCTGTCATTTCACAATTTTCTCCTAGAATGCATATGTGCCGCTCTCACCACTCCACTACAGCAACTGTCATCTAACAAGTTGACACAGAGGATGACACCATTCACGTCCAGTATGCAGCTCCGTATCTGAGGCAGACGGGTCAAGAATATGGTACATTCTGTTCTCCTACCATTGAATTTGCTCTTCCGCAACTCCATAACTACCATGAATTGTAGCTTACCAATGAAATTGTATCTAAATTGTATCGGCGGGAAAGCTATCCTTTTCCTTATTCATCTGTTAGCTAGTTGTCATGTGACGTGTTAGGTTAGCTTATTCCTCTGTGAAGCCTTTTAAAAAAAAACTCTATGTGGATTTTGCATGTTCTCCCACATTCCAAAAACTTGCATGTTAGGTTAATTGGCGACACTAAATTGTCCATCGGTATGAATGTGAGTGTGAATGGTTGTATTTCTGCCCTATGATTGACTGGCGACCAGTCCAGGGTGTACCCCGCCTCCTGCTCAAAGTCAGCTGGGATAGGCTCCTGCATACCCGCGACCCTAATGAAGATAAGCGGTATAGAAAATGAATAGCCAAACATAGACAACGTTTTTCATCTGTATTTTTTATGTAACAGCTGTCTTTCATCATGTTATGTGATGACTACCTTAGGGTGACCATATTTTCATTACTCTCTGCAACTGTGCAATGAGATACTCAAATGATACTGGGTGTTTACTCAAAGATGGCTTATAATTTCAATACATTTAAAGTATGCCTCTTCTGCATGGATAGACAATTTGTATATTACAAAATTATATCTATAACCAAAACCCTAATTCTGATATACAGTACATCTTAGAGGTTTTGAAACATGTTTTATTATCATGTATGTATTACTCTATGTATCTTTGTTCCAAGTTCCAATGGTGCAAAACTAACTTTAAAACCCCTCGCTAACCAATGTTAGCATTGGTAGTCACATTATACTTCCTGAAGTAGCTATTGTCTCAGGTTTTTTTATTTTATTTTATTTTTTCACAAAAGGTGAAAAATTTATGCCACTTTTTTCCTGCTTTTGAAATCTTTAACACTTATGTCAGGTTAGGTTGGTAGTTACACTGCCATGTTTATATACTATACCCTCCAAAAAAAGATTTTAAATATTGTTTATTGTCTGCTATGTCGAGTGAGCTGCCGAGTAACCCCATGAGTAAGAGCCTTGGTCTTGCACCATCTATGCAACTAGGGTTTAGACAACTAACAAGTGTGAATATGAGAAAATGCTCATATTTCCTGACCTAGATAAAGTCCTTAAAATCCTCCTTAGGGAATGTTATTACCATACAACTGAATCATGCTGTAATTTTTAAGAACATTAGGCAACATTTCATATAGTTTACCGCTTTAATATTCACATCTTCGTGATGAAAACCATCACGCTTCATTTCTAACACTACTGCATTCTCCTTGGCTGTGCTGCTGTCAAGAGCGTCCGGCTGGACCCGTGTGTCTACGTTTGTTCCGAATGTGAAACAGGTTGACACCGTTTTGACAGAAACTGTTTGCCTTTCGCCTTCTACCCGTCTCCACTCCACTCCTCCATAGTAAGTCCCCTTCTTTTTTCTCCAAACCGCACCAACTATTTGTTTTTCTCCCATTTGCGGAATTGATCTGCACATGCGCAGGAACTCGGAATAGTCCATTGCATGAAAAGGGAGCGGGAGCAGTCTATCATGACAGATTACACATTTTTCAAGGCCATTTTAAACATGTGAGTTAAGAATAATTTTATCCTTCTTTTCTGTGAAGCACTTTGAATTATGTTTTGTATGAATTGTGCTCTCTACATAAACCTGCCTTGCCTAGTTAGTCAAACAAGTGAGCTTTTCTGTCTTAGCCATCTAGTGATCTAATCAAGTAAGTTACAGTGGGTAACTGGTTATCCCAAATATATAGGTTTTCCTTTCTGAGCAAGCTAGGAGCCTCTCCAAAGAAGGTATTTTTTGTCATTCATTTTCGTTACTGGCACATTAACGGTAAAGGTAAGCTATACTTATTCATCTATTGTTTGTTAGCTTGCCCTGATGCCTACCAGCTAGTTGCTAATCTGAGTGAGCTATTCTCAGTCTCCCATCTAGTTAAGCAAACAAGTGAGTTGTCATTCTCAGTCTTCCATGTGTTCACTAGCTAGTTCAGTGGTTCCCAAACTTTTTTGCCCGCACCTCCCTTTTGGAGATCAATTTTTTTTTTTATGGCGAGGAAGGCGGGAGTGGGTGGGGGCCGAGCCGGTGTTGTGCCAAGATTTGCATGCCTGCCGAAAACCGCATGCATGTCACGGGAGCGCGCACGCTCAGTTTAAACCAAAACTATGACACATGCGTAGAGCAACATACTCCGAGCGCGCACGCATACACATGGAAACTTAAGAGTGTTGTCGTGCTAACCAGTAGAGACTTTGAACACACCCAAAGTGGCAACAAAAAATCATAAACAATGCGCTTTGTTATTAACGCAGCAGGGTTCTAAGGGAGAGAAAAAAGTAGCAGCTTGTAGTCCGAAAAATACGTTAATAATGAAAAGTGTGCATGGTACCCTCGCGTCCTCCTGTCATAATGCCGCCCAGTCCCCCAATTTGAAAACCACTGAGCTAGTTAGTCAAACGTGTGTGTCCTTGTTAGCTGGACTGGGCTGCTTTTTTTTTTTTTCAAAGGACCATTAAGTTGACCGGTATTAGAGCACTTTGCTGCGTGTGACCTAACCCTTTAAATGGCAGCTTTTTTAAATTAGCATTGACAAAAAGCTCCAAAAAGCCAAATAAAATGCAGGTAATGCTTGACACTTGCAGAATAAGTCTTGTAAAATTGGGAATATCATGCCTCTATTTCAACCTCCCAATTCCTTCAGACTTTAGAGGACATGTTTTTCCGGAAAATATTGGTTAACATTGCAAAACTTAAGCATTTAACTTCTATTCCTGTGTCATTCTTTCTATAGAAGAATTTTCATGCCAGTTTTTGAACATTATTTCTTTGGAATTTGTGTCTTTGTTAATACTGTATATCATAGCAATAGTATTAATAGTAATAATAGTAATAGTATTTTATGACAAAACATTTTTTATCCATACAGTGGAGGCATACTTTAAATGTATTGAAGTTAAAGTAGAGATGTCCGATAATATCGGCCCACCAATATCAGCCCAATATTGGCATAAAAAAGTAATATGTAGTATCGTTTTTTTTCCCCCTACAATGAAAAGCGATGTATTTTTCACATGTTTTAGAATGTTGTTACCGTGTTGAGACGCTAATTGCTGATGCTGTATCCATTAGCTTCACAACAGATATGTGTTAATTCCACGACAGGAAATATGTGATGTTACACATATCGGTATCGGATATCAGCAAAAAAGCCTATATGGGACATCCTAAATTATAAGGCATCTTTGAGTAAACTTCGAGTGTCATTTGAGTATCTCATTGTGCGTATCCAGGTCACTCAGTTATTAATGCTCTTTTAACTGAACTAGAAAGAAGGTCTTTTGTGTGCAATTGTTGTAGTTAACGTGGCTTTTACCTATTGGTCTCATATTGTAGCCAGACTTGCCTTTTCTGGGAAGGTAGCTTTTTCTTTTAAAGCAGCTGTATCACCATGGTAAGTTAGGATAAACTGATAACCTGGTCCTGACCAACTTATATTCTGACTTTCATCTTAAAATAGGCTATGAAAGTGCCACTGTCTAACCAGTTTGGAGATGGCATCACCATTTATTGAGAACCTACAGAGCCCCAGAGGGGACATGGAGAAAAAATAAAAATTCAAAAGATTACGTCGCTAGCTTTCCCTGATGTTATTGAGCTAGAGATGCTCACTTTTTGAATATTATATATTATAATAGTAGTAAGTGCGATAAGAATTTTTATTTTGTCTATTTTTTTTTTTTTTTTTTTTTTTTTTTTTTTTTTTTTTTTTTTTTTTTTTTTTTTTTTTTTTTTTTTTTTTTATTTTTTTTTTTTGTAATTTTTTTTTTTTGTTTTTATTAATTTGTTTTAAATTTTTTTTTTTTATTAAAATTTAATTTTTTTTTTTTTTTTTTAAAAAAAATCATGAATACATAACTACAAACACATAACTATAGTACCTGTGCAGCTCATTGTGTCTTTTGTACTCGTTTACCAATAAGGGTGTTAAATGGGTCCTAAACTGTATGTGTTATGGTCCTAAAAAATGATTAAAAAGCCTTAAATGTGACTTGGTGAATCATGCAGAGACCCGGGTGTACTTCAGTGCTGTAAGTTACATTTCGTTACTGTGTGTAGTAACAAAGCGAGTGAAAGATCGATACTGCAAGTGTACTGCAGTACAGTACCCACTGCTGCTGTGGCGCATTGGCAGTGGGTAGTTAGATCTTTCAACTGCCGCTCATTTTCTGGAAAATTTCCCGTATTCCCAAATGCAAATGTTGACAAATCGTCAAAGTATGAGTTAGAGAAACGTTTTTCTCTGTGAGCTAACTAGTAGCCTGTCTAAAATAGCTTTATGACAAAAGTAATCCGTTAGCCCAGTTTGAAAGGACTTTAGTTAGGTAGCTACTTAGTTAAACAACTAAGTTAAAATGATCTGTTCTAGCTATCAAGAAGCTTGTTGTGCTTGTGTATCCAGGCTAGTTTTGGTTTTAAATTTTGTGCGGTTTTGTGAGGTTTAAGAATGTTTCTTTAGAAGCTTAACTAAGTAGTTTGAGGTTACAGTGGGTATCTGAGCTGAGAGAACAGAACAAAAAATTGTCCTCCGGAGTTTAGCGTACACAGAAGTTGTTCTGTTAGTTGTTAGCATGGTGTCAGTCAGTGCCTGCCCCATGTGGGCCGCAGCATTTCAGGCCTGACTACAAACTCACTGCAGCCCGACACATGGCCTCATTTGTTCACACCCCCCCTTCCCTGTGAAAAGAGTTATGCTGTCTGTTTTTGAATGGACAGCGTTTTGCTTTGTGTGCGCGACCAAAACAGAGGGCAAAGTTAGTCAGCAAGTTGCATTAGCTTCTGCGTTGGGATTCTTCTTGGAGCCTCTTTTCGTACCAAAGTTTTGCACAATGTTGTACTCTGTGTTTGAGCCCAAAGACGCGCTTAAGGTAGGAAAACTCTTCCACTCCAAAGCTACCAACTATAGAAAGGGGGTTCGGGATGCAATGGGATCTTTCTCATTGGTGTTTCCAAACAAATAAAATGATCACACAGGGTTAGAAAGTGTGCAACAAAATGCCAGTGCCGTGTCGCTGAAATATTCATATGCTTTTTATCTGATCTATTTCCTAACCACAAGGTATTTGCCTGCGAATCCCTGCCACTTGTCATATTACCTGGAGGCAAACGCTATATAGATTTATACAAGTTTATTTACAACAAGAGCCAAGCCATTCCTCTGGAAACTAGGCTGCAGATCAAAGGATTGTTTTGATCTCTACTTAGCATATTTGTTTAACCTAGCCAGTGATTCTGAAAAGTGCACAAGCTTTTTGGTGATATGCAGAGCACCCTTTATCCGTCTTTTTCTTCTGTTCGTGCTGGATTTAAGTACTTTCTGTATTTAGGAGACAACTGGATTTGCCAGCTTTTGAAATGTAGTTGCCCACTGCTAGCAGTCTTGGCACTCGCAAATAGATAACTAGGTATGTTCCACTGCTAATCCCGATCGGCCTTGTAATAGTATTTGTGGACTGTACAGCGCTCAATTAGGGCATAATGTGCTATTTTTATTTTCCTTTACGTTGGATTAAATGTGAAACATGTTTGGGTTTTTTTCCATCTTCTGCCTCACAATGTTTTGTCTTGTTTTCACTCGAAAAACAATGTTGAAACACTCTCTAAAAAAGATGCCAGGGCAATCAGAACAGTTTCTGGAATGCTTAAGAGAATGCATATGCACACAATGCCCTAATTCCTCTCTTACTTTGGGTTTGGGAAAGATGAGCCCAGGTTTAGCGAGAGCCAAAAAAGGGGGCAGATGGCTCACAAGAGGGATAAACCTGGGAAGTCATGCTGTAAATGTGTTCTACAGAAAACAATGAAAGGAGCGGACAAAGCGATTGTGACAAAGTCCTTTGGAAAACGGAAAAGCAGCTCTCTAAGGTCCAGGACCATGGAGAAGCCGGATGAGCCGTCCGAGGAGAGCAAGGAGGGGAAGCCATCCAACAGCACCTGCGAGGACCCTCAAGTCGGCAAGAAAGCAACAGATAAAAGTAGCGTATCTCCTTAAGCCCATTCACACTGTCCAGTCCCTGAGCTTTTTTTGTCTTGAGGCAATTTTAATTATTACTGTGGCTACTTGTTTGTTTGTTTTTTTCCTGCCGTTTGACTCTTTGGCCTGCCACATCCGGTGAACAAACAGACCACATTGTTGGGCAGGAGAATTCCTTTTGGAGGCAAAGTGTGTCTCAGATGATACCGCGTTGCCAGGAAAAGACAAAGCAAAAAAACGCAAGCACAAAAACAGTCACAGGTGCATGGGAAAAAGAGGCAAGCGAGTGAATGGTCACCGCGGTCCCTGGGAGGTCTTTCAGTGTTAGCCAGTGCGGTGGGTGGACTTCTGACAAGGACGTTGGTCCGTAGCCAGGTGGAGTGTGTAACTGAGAATGCTCCTGTTTATTCTTTTCACATGCTAATGTGGCTCCTGTGCGACTCTGAAAAATGGCTAAACTTTTTCTTGGAGTTAGCATGTTTTGTTGTTGTTGCAATACCTGCTCTTGTATCACAGTGGTGGTCTGATTCAAAGGCTCCCGCCTCGCCTTTATGGAAGTTTTTGAGAGGCTGCCAAGGGATGGGGATAAATACACCCAACTGTCCATCACGAAAAATATACACTTTCAGTGCAGACAGTTTCCTATATTTGGCTTCTACATTTGTGAATACAAATTTCAGGACTATGAGATGAGAGGAGTCATTTTTGGCCAAACTTCAGTATTCCTACATTGATACCATAAATGTTTATTGTTCCAACATTCTGGTATTAGCAAATCTAAAACCCTAGATGACATACTTAAGAAAATAACTTATCATTGTTTACAGTAATAAAGGTGTTTTTCACACTTAATTTTTTTTAATATCTAAAGAGTTTCAAAACTTAGGGGTCATGGGCCAATTTGTATGGAGTAATATCTTTTCTTTATTTTGATCCAGGCGTATCCTATGTCCATTATTGTTAGTTTATGTGTAATATATGATGAGATTTTACAAAGTTTAGCTTATTGATATTACATTTAACACTATCTATCCATTTTCAATGCCGCTTATCCTCATTAGGGTTGCGCGGGTATGCTGGAGCCTATTCCAGCTGACTTTGGGGGAAATGCCGGTCGCCAGTCAATCACAGGGCATTTAACACTAGAGTTTACAAATGATCTCATATACCAAATCTGTACTTTTCAAACTGTGCGGGTGATTAATCGGTGTCCCCAGTATTTTAAAAAAAGGAAAACAATGACTTTTTCTTTTGTTATATGTATGTGTGTGCATGTATATGTAAATATGCATTTTTATATCTTTATATACATACATACACAAATACATTTGTACCTACATATATATGTATATCAGACTGTGTGTGTGTGTGTATATATATATATAAACACAAAGTAATTATATCAAACATACAATAAATTTGAATCAAAAATAAATACTATAAAATAAGTTTTGAAACTCTTTAGATATTAAGGATATTAGGTGTGAAAGAGACCTGAATTACTGTAAATAATGAGGGGTGGTTTTCTTAAATATGTCATCTAGGGCTTTAGATTAATGGAACAAACACTCACATACACACATATGTGTAGGTGTGTGTTTGTGTATATACATACACACATATATACTGTATATATATGTATATATATATGTATATATATGTATATATATATGTATATATATATATATGTATATATATATATGTATATATATAT